>CAUYON010176683.1:0-47206 GCA_963573935.1 Arctocebus calabarensis
TTCAGGTTCTTGGTCTCGGTGATTTGAAGAATAAATTCGCAGACCACAGATCAGTGGTAAGGCAGAATTTATTTACAGAAAAGAATACAAAAAACACTAAAGCTCCTGGTAGAGAGAGAGAACTCAAGTGGGGAGAGAAAAGCTCCCTCCGTTTCTCTCCTGGTCTTTCCGTGCCTCCGCATTTAGGCTTTTAGTCTCTGGGTATATAAAGGTGCATGGGTTCCTTGGCCAGGAAATGAATGAACACAGTCCCTTCCACCTGGGCAAGGTGAATGAATGTATCAATGAATGAACGCAGTTCCTTCCGCTGGGGCAAGGTGAATGAATGTATCAATGAATTGACAAGGTCCATTCATGGAATTGAGGCCTAGGAAATTCACATGAAATTGACCTAGGCATAGGAAATGGGGGTTCCTATCCAGTCCTAAGTGTAAAATGAAGGAGACACCAAGGCGCAGGTGTCTTCTCGGCAGTTGTCCGGCCCTTTTTGGCTATTGGAGCCTCTGGTGGGGTTTGGAGGTCCCCCTCCTTGCCTGTCATCCAGCCTGCTGGTTCCTCAGCCGCGCTGCCGCCACACCAACACCGCCAAGGTAGAGGCGGCAGGTCTGCCAGCTCCGCTGAGCTGGCCGGGGTGCCAAATGTCCTGCATCATTACCATTACTGCAGGTGACACACATCACCATTCTCAACCCTAGGTATTGGGTCCCCAAAGTGAGGACAGCAGATATGGGAGGCTGGGAAGAGCATGAAGCAGATGGAAAAGACCAGGGCGCACAGAGGTGAAGGATAAAGGGTTGGGGGCCAGGTGGGCCGGCGTCTGCCCCCGAGGGCCCATGGCCAACTTGCTGGACTTCTACTTGCCTCATTCTCTTCATCTCTAAGTTGGGGATAACAGTAAGACAGCTGGTTATAGAACAAAACTACAAATACATGAATGAAGTCTCTGCAGACACTAAACTAGCAAACCCCGAACCATTGCTCCTAGACAAGGCAGAGATTTCTGGGAGCCTCTGGTCACAACATTCTCATCAACTGATGGAGACATAACCTTGTTTCACCTGCGTTTCCGTGTGAAGACAGTGTTAACATTGGACGTACGGCCAACAGCACAAGACATGCCTGAGCAAAGCATATCTAGCACTTGTATTCTCCCTAAGAAACATCACATCACCAACCTTCTTGTGCTTAGGAACACCGGACAACACTTCAGCCCTGTGCTTAGTGGTTAATTTATGCAGCAAATATACCCAAAAAGGGTGAAGGGAAGCATGGCAGTAACCAGATGGAGGACTCTCGTTTATAATATGAGAGCTAAAGCAAGAAGGCAGGGCAGTTGCCTTATACAACCTCAGCTGTCAACGCGGACATCAGGCAGTTCAAATATCACTCCTGTGTAAGTCTGTGAATGACCAGGAAAGCACTGTGTTGATTTGGGGGTTACACATAACTTTTAGCAAGCAGGCAAATGTGCAAATACAGAAATCTGCATATAATGAAAATGGACTATACCTTCCTTCACAGAGTACCTCTGATAAATCAATGAATTAATAAAGCACATAGTGAAAATTCAATGAATACTTATTATTTTGTGGGGGATCAGATGTATAAACAAGATACCATAAAAAGAGAGGCAGAAATATGAAGGACATGGGTGATAACAGAACCACAGAGGTAGAAACCTGGCTCTGGGAAAAGGACTCAAGAATGCAAGTTCTTTTCCTAAGCAATCTCTTACTCTACTTATCTTCCTCTGCACCAAGAGGTTACATACCCAGTGCCAGCCACCTACCTGTGAGCTCTCCCATCCATTCTCTGCACACCTGTCCTTCTGCAGAGTATCACAGGAAATGACATTTCCCAAGCTCCTTTGCCATCTAGCTTCTAGCCCTCCAGCTGGGAGACACCAGCACAACTTGGGAGGGCAAGGGAAGGCTCCCCCCCCATCCAACCTGTGGGAGGATTTTCTCCAGGGATGCAGCTCTCTCAGAGGGGCCCCTTGCCCTTTTCTGTCAACACCCACCCCTAATCCTAGGGATGGACATCCTCCTGAGATTAAAAATATCTAGGTTGCTACAAAATACTCTGGAAACTCCTCTCTTCCAACACCTAAATACCCGATTGTTTTGGATCAGCGTTTCTTTTAGAAATGCCTAGTCCGGTCTTTGTGACTGGCACCCCACTAAAACCCAGCTCTGGAAGGCCACGTGGCCCTAAACTCTTCCTCCACTCCCTCTGGGCATCCCAAAATCTCACCTTTCATATTCTGACTCTCTGGCTTCTCTGAAATGAGAGCAAATAAAGATCCAGCTTCATTTTTAATTCACTACAACAGGAAAAGAAAAACCTATTTCTGAAAATATTACAGCAATTTCAGCTTTTTAATCAAGTCGCATCACCTCTGCCACATTTCAACATGGGCTACCGGCTGCCCACTCACAGATGCAGCCATTGTTTCCATCTACTTAAGTGCTGTTTACCTTTCAAAGACCTGTACTTGTAAATATCTTGATTTTTAAAATCCAAATGCAGCCTCTGGCACATCGCCAGCACACTCAGTCCGCATCAGCCACCCCGGGCCTGAGTAAGCGCTGCCATCAATCCTGAGGCAGCTTCATTCTCCTTTCTTTGCATTGTCTCTTACCCCAGAGTGCGGGGAAATGTCCTGCCCAAGCAGAATCAAGCTCCAGTGTAACAGATGAATAAATGACTTCATTTGGACAAAAGACTATAATTCTCTTCTTCATGAATCAGAGGAGAATGGGAAAGAGCAGATGAGGGGATGCCAGCTACTCAGAAAAATCCACACTCTCGCCTTCTTCCTGGGCCCATCACTGGATGACATTTTTCAGCCAGGGGTGACCAGTCAGTTGGGTGACTGAGTTCTAGGCCACAGAATGGGAATAGATAGGAACACTAACATTGCCAGGCCCAGTCATAAAAACCTCCATTCTGGCTTCTCCGAATCTCATGTGCTGGAAAGACAATTATTGAAGGGTGAGCCTGGAAGGCCTGTGTTCAAAGAGGCAGGGCCTATGTAGCCTGGGTCACCAAGCAGTTATTCTCCCACACCCCACAGAACTGTTCACCAGCCAACAACTACGACGGAAAAAGATGACACTGCATACAAAATGACTATAGATCTCTCTCATACACTCAGGTTGATTTGTTACAGGTCACTAATGTAACACACGTGCTTTTCAAAGGAGCAGTCAAACATCTAGTCAAGGCAGCCAGGAAAAAATCCCCATCCCTTCCAGAAGGAACACTGAGATGCACCCACTTGGGCAAGGGGCTTGGAAATAAGTGGCTGATCCTGGTCCTACATGTTGTGTTGGAAGGATGGTGACAAGCTACTGAACCACCACTTTCATTCTGTCACCTAAAAACCAAGACTCAGAAGCCATAGCAGGCCCCCATATTCAAGGGCAGATACAGAGCTAAGGCACACAATTCCAGGGTCAGGGCCGCTCAAAGGGGAGTCAGCGGAGTGGTGTCAGCCCACCAAGTGTCTGTTCCTGTCTGTGAAGGGATTAATACCAAAACTGAGGGTAAGTATTCTAGAAACTTCTATAATGATTTTTCTAGAGTAATATAGCTTTGAATCTAAAAATAAAATTGGAGTCTTGTATTATGGACTTTTTAATTTCATTTTTCCCCCGCAATTTATTGTATAAGTCCATGATGGTTTAGAATTTTTAATAGATGTTCTGTTTCTCTAGATACCAGAGTCCCAAACCTCTTTGGCTGAATTCCCAAAGCCTCCATGTCCCCTGCCCAGTCTCTTCATCCCTTCCTCCTTCCTCTCAAGGAGGCCCCTCTCAGAAGGTGGTGTTAAACTCCCCCCCACTGCGCCAACATGCTAGCTGTAGGCGCCAGTTCCTGAATACCACTCTGAGACTCCAGCCAAAACGAAGAGTTAAGTGAACAATTAGTCATCACGTAACAACACTGCTGGGAGCTAAAACAGCACACAAGGCTCTGCTCCAGAAAGTGGCCAGTTAAAAGAAGGAATGGACTAAAAACCTGCTGATGAGCCTTATTCACATACCTTAACCTCAGGAGGTATCTCTGCTGCTGGACAAAGAGCACCTCTGTCCATCCTGCTAAATCTGAAAGGCAAAGTAAAAGGGCCCTGCCTCTCTCCTCCAAGGAGGCCGACACCCATGGAGAATCTCATGCCTGCCCAGAGGAGGAACAATAGGTTATTTACAAAGTGAGTCATCTGTGTGGCATCGAAGTATGATGAAGTATTATGGGAAGGGAACAAGATGTGGAGACAGCGTTAACTCTGCCCAGCAGGACCAAATGCATTGCCCTTTACAGGGAAGCTCTGAACTAGCTGGTGTGCACGTGTGCGCACACACACAATCCCTCTCCTTGAAACTGAAGTAAGCAGGGGAAACAGATGGCAAGAACATGACAGAATGAATAAAGGAAACAGTCAGGGTACAGCCAGATAGTGCCAACGTTCCTTAGTGCTCAGGTACATGGGGCTTCCGTGCAGGTCTGGGTTTCAAGCAGATGACATTTTTTAGAACTCCCAGGAACAAAAGGACAGTAACTTTAACATAAGCAAAAGCAAGTACCTTTCAAAGTCATTAGATACACGTGATCAGGGAGACTAGAAAGGCAGCCAAGATAGGTACCTGAGTGTCCTATAAGTCTCATCTGGGTACCTCGAAATATAGCTATATTTTTAAATCTTTTTTGCAAGCAAACCTAAAGAATAAATGTGCAATGCCATTTTGAAACCTCCTGCTGGGATCCAGGACTCTGACGAGATGCAGTCAGCGCAGATGCTCCTTGGGGGTGAAGCGCTCTGCTGCTGCGCACCTGGCCTGGGGAGGCACCTTGCTCTTGGGCCAAGAGAGCAGCAGGGTGTAGCGCATCGTGCCTCTCTGTCAACGGGAAGTGGCTACATCAAGGGCGATCTTAATGGCCTCTGAGGCACTTCACAAGCTCTGAGAAAAAACCCAAGATGGGATACTGCTGTGTGCCACAGGCCGACAGCCAGGCAGAGATGACAGACATTCCTGAGCTGACAGTCTTGCCAGAGCCTGTGGCCACCCTCAAGCTGCCTCAAGAAGCCTACTCCTGCCTGGTTTCTGGCAAGCTATGCACACCACACAGCCCAGACTGGGCATTAGTAGTTCACAGGTGGCCAGTGTCCTGGAAAAAGTATATCTGAGCATGGGCAATGAGCTGTTGTTTTTTATTTATTTATTTATTTTTGGAGACTGTTTCACTTTGTCACCTTAGAGTGATGTGGTGTCATAACTCACAGCACCCTCAAACTCTTCAGGTAAAGTGATCCTCTTGCTTCAGCCTCCCAAGTACAGGTACCCACCACAATGCCTGGCTGTCTTCTATTTTTAGTAAAGACAGTTTCACTTTTGTTCAGGCTGGTCTAGAACTCCTGAGCTCAAGTGATGCACCTGCTTTGGTCTCCCAGAGTGCTAGGATCACAGGTGTGAGCCCCGGCACCTGGCCGGAAGGTATTTGATTTTAATCACATCTAAGACCTGCCAGTTAAATCCCCATTGCTTGTGCCAAATTATTCAACTTTGATGCCAACAGGAAAACTTAAAATGTAGATTATGGGATTAAAACGTAATGATTAAATGTATCTCAATGTCAGCACTACCCAAATAAAAGTAAAATGGAACAAAACCTCTTCCAGCTAAAAGTAAGACTGCTTTACACTTGTTCCTCCCATGCTGACACATGCTGGCCACTGGTCGCATGAAGAAAAAGCGTCTTAGCCCTCAAGAAATGTTCAGGCCCACACTAACTAAAATGCATTCCAATTCCCTTTGTCCTTTCCTTCACTATTTTTGCACCAGGAACATAGTATAATTCTCTTCTGGTCATGTCTCAATAAATAAAGCTTAGAAACTGCTTCTCTGAGAAATCAGAGCATAAACCACCAGGTACCAGGTCCACCAACCCATCTGAGAAACATTTTCTGACATTCCTTTCCCAAAGACATCCTCTTTCATCACAGGCTATGTGGCTACCAGAACTGAGTCATTTGGTCGTAGAAGCTAGTATCTTTCCTGTTCTAAACTGACTCATATGGTCACAGCTTCTTCCTACCAAAATCAGAAGAGATGATTTTATAGCATGGGCCAGGAGCAAGGTGGTACTACTTCACTGCCTTTAGGAAAGTGGTACTACTTCACTGCCTTTAGGAACTGTCCACTCAGGAGGATGGCCAAAGTACACAGAGGCCATGTGATTTATATGCTAAAGGCATGCAATTAAAGAATCATAAGAAATGTAAAGTCATCTGGGCTATGGTTTTCAAGTTATAAATGTCAGTGACAGTGAAGTCTGCTGTTTTGGGAGCTCCTCCAACAGCAGGTTGACAACAGCCCGACCCAGCAGCTCTGGAGGAGGCTGACAGACAGCTGCTCTTTCGGTAGTTACAGTTACTCCCAGAAGTGCCAAGAGGTTTCTCCAAAGGCAGCTAGGTGTATGGCATGCTGGAGGGAGAAAGTGACAATATATTTGGTGGCAGAGAGACACAGCCCAGGAGTCCCACTCGACGCCAACACGTTTGTCTGCTCCATAAAGGCTGTCAAACCCACATAAGTGCAGAGTTGACAACAGGAGGGAGGTGCGGATGCCACCATAAGAATCACAGCACAGTAAATGCAGAAAGATGCTCATCTTTCCCACAGCAACAGCCACATCACTGGGTAGCAGGGAAACGGACCCAGCTCCAGCCTCCCCCCCCCCCCAGTGCCAGCCTGTTACCCGCAGCCTGGCAACCCTTGGAGAGGGGTGACCAGACTCCCCTATCTATTGGCACCAGTTTCAGTGGAAACAGACCCTTGAAGACAGACTATTCAGTTGTTTCTCTGAAATGAAGTCACATTCCCATTACTCGGGGTGTGGGGGGTGTGTGCAGGAGGCAGGGAAGGACAGATTAAATATGCTCATTGTACTTTGGACAAAGACCCACATCTTTAGAGATTCAAAATCCCTTTGACGTTGCAAAGGCCACAGGCGTCCTGTTTCTCTGGTTTCTCCCAGCAAGACTCATTCAAGGTGACAGCTAGAGAACAGACTCGGATAGAAGTCACATGATTTTCTAGCTCTAGCATTTATGCTTTTATTCCCATCAAGACATTCTGTCTGCTTGTGAGTTGTTAGAATGTTTTTTTCCTGTGATGTTGTTAAAGGCGCAATATGTTCAAAGACCCACATGAATTTTAAGAAAAAAAAATTAAGAAAGTTGAATGTTTTATTCTGTTGACCCGATAACTTTGATACCCAAATCCTATCAGCCTGTGAAATCTAAACATTCTGCTCCAAGGTGAATGTGTCATTTACCAAAGTAACTCTCAAGCATAGCCTAAGCAGTGGTTTCAAGTGCTATACACAATTCATGCTGTTAAAATAAGGAAGTACTTAGCAAATTGCTTCCACCATAAAATACACTCATAACTGGGGACAAAAATGGACTCTTTGATCAATAGTTCCTTGATGTAGACACAGTTCAGATTACGTTCACATCGAGACCCTCTGTGTCAGGCCTGGGTTGGGCTGGTCTGAAGGGCCAGCCCTTCTGTGGAAAAATAAATGACCATGGACAAGCTCAATAAATTTATGTTTATTAAGAATAAAGTAATAGATAGTCTTCTGCCCCAGCTACTTCACTGAATCTATAGAGATAAAATATTCTTTTTCAATTACCCTAAAAGATCAATTCCACCAGATCTTCACCAGACAGAGATGTCAGGATTACAAGTGGCATTCAGAGAGCCACCCTCTGGCCGGATAGGACAAGGGTGTTTATATTTTGAGGGTCCAAATGATGACATTTGATTAAAGGACTTGGTCCTCTCTGTCCCAGTGGCAAATATCCTGCCTGGGCACTACGTTCATATGCTTAGCTGGAGTGAATACTTACATGGCCTAACGGAGCCTCTGCCAACGTCCACTTTAGAATAGGAATCACTCCTGAAAACACAAGGATTTTTATGCTCCTCCTCTTTAAGGATTTGATCCATCATTGCATACAGACAGGCTGACAAAGAGCTTGTACCAACCTTGTTTCTCCCATTTTGGAAGCCACGTGCCTTTTAAGATAGTCTCTCAAAAAAAGATAAGCTAAAAATCATGAGGTGGGAGGCCCTATCACTTCAACACCTAGAGGCATTTGTCTAAAAAATATTATCTCCCTTGTTAGGATCCAATCCATCTATTATTCAGGAGGAAGAAGGCTACACTTGGCAACAAGGGAACACTTGCACAAAACTGCTCTTTGTTCCAAATCTCAACAGGAATTAAACCAACGCTTTTTACCAATCCTAATGCTCTCCAGACTGGCCCACATTAATATATGCATAGTGCCCCAAGTATAGGTGTATATACAATTTTAAAAATAGTTCTATTTTAAAAAACTAAGACATTTAATAGCAGTGGCTTTTAAAGTTTATTATTTGTTTGTTTTGAGACAGGATCTCATTCTGTTGCCTGGACAAGAGTGCAGTGGCATCTTTATAGCTCACTGCAACCTCCAACTCCTGGGCTTGAGCAATCCTCCCATCTTAGCCTCCTCAATAGCTGGATGTGCAGTTACACATCATCATGCCTGACTAATTTTTCTACATTTTCTTGTAGAGATGGGGTCTTGCTGTGTTGTTCAGGCTGGTCTGGAATTCCTGGCCTCAGGTCATCTTTCTGCCTTGCTCTCCCAAATGACTGGGTTTATTCCTAAATATTCTAAGTATTTCCATTATATAAAGTGTACATTATACACTTCTAGTGTGCCTTCTAATTTCATTGATTATATATAATCATAGACCTTTGGATTTAATATTTAATAACCATGATTTCACTCTTTCTGTGTGGTCCCAAAGTCCTGACAGGTACTAATTGTTCATTTTGCTAAAGCATGGTTTTGAATTGCTTGTACTGGATAGGAGCAAATCACTTTATTAGAAAGTAGCCCAGCTGACTACCCTGCAAGAACTCATGGCAATTTGGTTTTCCAATCTGATCATCAAGAGTTATATTGTAACTCTTGTGAAGAATATATGTTCCATGTATTTGTGAAAAGTAGCCTAGAAAAAAAGGTAAAAGTTAAGTGGTGGATATGATATGAAATGAAATTTCAAAACTCAAAACAAAAACAAAAACAAAAAAAACTAAGGAGTTCATAAGAAAAGGTAAAGCCAATCGAATTATAAGCCTGCTCATTCAAATATAACAGATTACTTATAGCTGCTTCCCCTTGAATAAAATCAAAAGTAGCAGTAAAATGCATTTTAGAAATAGATCTACTTAGAAATATATCTTATGATGTGGCTATAATTTTCCCTGTACAATACTCCTTCAAAAAAGGAACGAGAGGAAAACACCAACGATACACACAGTATGTTTCTGACATTCATGCGATACATCAGCAGAGACTTATAAATCTGAGGAAGGGAGGGCAGATCCACCTTCACGATGACTACCTGGCAAGTCTTCTAAGACTCAGTCTAAAGGACTTCATGGAAGAACATACCAGACAATTTTCTTCTCAAAGATTTCTCAAAGAATTTTGTTATTTTTAATCCAAATGATGCCAGTTACCTCTTAATGTGGTCTGCAGCATAAAACTACAGGAACAGTGCTAACATTTTTGTCTGTGTCAACCAGATCTGAGGATTGTTAAGAAGTTTGTGTGCTAGGGCGGCTTGGGAGAGCAGATTCAACCTACAATCATTCCAAATCCTCTGTCCCCATGGAACAGCATGGGTTCAATGAATGTTTACTCAAGAATGGAAGCCTGAAATGAAATTAAGGCCTGTGACTCTTTGTATCCTAGTTTCTGTCTGAGATAGCTGAGGTGAAGGAATGGGTTTTGAAAATAGATGATTGTGATGAAGAAAAAGTCTCAAACTCCAATACATCTAGATATTAAGGCTCCCTTAACATCTTGGTCATCATCAAGAACACCTCATTCATGAACAGTGATGTAGGCTAACAGAATGAATACCCAGGTCCCTTATACCCAAATACCACCAGCCTGCTTCTAATGCTTGTACTCTTTATGTTTCTATAAACATCTCATTTGGTGCATTATATGGCAATTTTCCTTGTGAGTACTAGGATCAAGACCATGGGCAGTAGATGACTTATGAATCATACTCATGATAAAACTGTAAAATTAAAAAGTATTCATTATGTAAAGAAGTAGTAGTATTCCTTCGCCAATACTTGCAAGCTTGTTTTGTTTTTTGCTTTAACAATAGCTACATAGTTAAGAACTCAATCATGTTTTTATCTTAAGAATCAGACAAGCTACTTTGAGTCACAAGAAAACACAGACTGCATCACCCTTGGCTCTGTTCATTTGCAAAATTCTTGGTCACCATGAAATGCCATTTACTACTATCCTCAACAAAGCTTCGATGTTCAGCACATCTTAAATATCATTTCCTGCAGAGTCAACCACGTAACATTAATGAAAATTTATAGCCATTTCTAGCTGTGTCTATAGATAAAGAAAATATTGAAAGAGGTTCTTTTCCTTTCTTAATTTTTAAAACATCCTTACATCAAGATGTGACCTCCAAGTATGTTTTCTGGGGATTTATTGGCTCCCTTAACATTTAGGCTTATGCTTTGATTTACCTCCCTTCTTTAAATTACACCTAAACTGTGAAAGCATTTGTAGATGAGATCATGAGGGTACAAGTCTATTTTGCAAGAGAAATAAGGTAGCAATCACAGAGGACAGTGACAGAGTAGCCAAGAAAGACTGGAGTCCCATTTTCAAACAACATTTACCCCTCTCATTTTACAAGTCACATGAAAAACATGGTAACTGCCCAACTAAAACTGGCCTACTTAAGAAGGTCTATGCTATACCACAGCACTCTTTTAGAAATCTGTGTTTGAGTTTCTCCGTCCTTGGAATCCAAAGCCTGTCCAAAGGGGAGGCATGATAAACAGATGCACAAGGGAGACCCACCTGTGCGGTACCCACTGGGAGTTTGATGACACAGACCTGCCACACCAGGCTGCCTCACACCTCCCCAGCCCTTTATGCCCTTCCTCACCAGAGCCTGTTAGGTCAGTCTCTCAGTTTACACACTCAAGTGTCTCTTTTCTCATTCCCTATGGACAGTGTTTTTTCCAGTAGTGAATCTCAGAATCCTGAATGCCAAAAAACCAAGGAGTTCTCTCTCCTTTTCTAAGCCTAAGGCAAAGGTAGGTGAGAACACCAAAGCTGCCCTGTACATTTATTCCTGTAGGTGTGTCAAAGGTTCAGCCTAAAATACCTTCATACCTAGAATGATTTCAAATAAGACTGCCTGATATTCAATAGAAATAAATAATGACCACGTTTATAAACTTCAAATCATTTCATCTCCCTTACTAAACATCACGTAAGTCAGCAGACCCCGCCCCCATAATTACAGCACTGATTTCACATGGCATCCTTCTACGTTGGCTAGAGCAGCTGAATTCACACATTGTGACATTTTGCTTGGTTACCTAGATCTATAGTCGTCTTTGATACCAGAACATACACACCAGTAACCTGAAATAGATTTGGTTTCGTTATACTTCGCAACTTTCCAGGATTTCCATTTCACTAAGGCCTCATCAATCTCCATGGAAAGTTTCCTAAAATATATAGATTCTAAATTTGCCCCAACTTGCTCACTCTGCCTGGGCTCAAATACAGAGCTCAAGCTGTGTAACAGCCATGAATTTGACTCTCCAAGCCCCCTTCTTCTTGTTTCTAGAAAGAGGTAATCACCAGGCCTCATTAAGAGAAAGAGAGGAGGGGTCCCAAGCCAAGGGACACATGGCCTGTGGCATCAGAGTTAGTGAGCTCTCTACAAACATTAGAATGATGTTGCTGTGGGTGCTGTTGCTCTAATGCAGTAAGTAACAGAATGCTAAAAGGGCAGTTCTAGAGCGGCAGAGAAGCCTGGAATTTCAGCAGACCATGATGCCAGGTGCCTTAGCACTTTCATCTTTCTGACAGTTAATTCAACAGGCAGCTGTGACAAGGAAGATGATGAAGTGGCCTGCAAATTAGAATCCCCTTAGTGAAAATGACTGCTGTCCTATAAATGCTCCTCAGATACAGTGTGTTTGATTTACAGATGAGAAAAAAAAAAAAAGTGCCTATCTCATAGAGATAATCCTTATAACCAAAGAGTTGTAGACAAGATTTTACCAAGATGTGATGACCCAGGCTGGGAGACCACACCTCTAGGTTTGCAACCATGTTCAATGTTCACTTACAATGTCACAAAGAATAGATCCCCTTCATAAGACCTGCACATCATTCCTAATGAAATTCCACATTTTCACCAAGATTTCTTTCAACAAGAACTAGGGAATTCATCCTAAAATTCTGTTTTAGGAACCATCCCCAAGTTATACCTGTTTCTCTCTCTTAGCCCACTGGTTCTCCAAATGAAGTCTTCAAACCATCACTATCATCTGGGAAATTGGGAATGCAAAATATAGGACCTCACCACAGGTCTACCCCCATCAGTTCTGGGGTGGGGCCCAGCAATCTGTTTTAACAAGCTTTTCAAGAGATTCTTGGATGCAGGCTCTAATTCAAGAGCATTTGCCAATAGGCTATTAACATGTGGACTATGACATTACATCAAGACAGCTCTTTTCCTTATGAAAAAAGCTATCTGGCATTTTCTGTCCCTTAAAAACCTACTATAGGATGATGTCAACTGTTCCTATTTTTAATTCCTCGTGATGAAGCTGAGGATGATTCATTCAGCACCTTATGTGATCACTTAAATAGTAAGGATCCTTCTCTCCCACCCCTAATGAAAGGTGACTGATGCATGTTATTTCTGGTATAATTACAGGAGCAATTAAGTCACAAAGGTTTGTCCTTTATCAACCTCAGTAAAAGCTACAATAGAGACTTGTAACTCTCCATTTTTTTTTTCCATAACGTGTTCCTCATAACATATCCTTTGAAATTGATGTTACCTTGTGTCTTAACAAGGAAACACATAACCTGGGATCAGATTTAGTTTATTGTAAATGGAGATCAAAACTGCAAGTCTGTGGGCCAACCTTTTTCAGCTAATAGAAAAACAAGTATGCATCAACCATCTGGTTTTATCTTATTCATCTAAGTGTATGAAGGGAAGAAAAGTTGATTTAATGCTTTTCATGGTCCTAAGGTAACCTCACAATAGTTCAGGTTCTCCTTAATCTAACTTAATTATCAAAGCAGGAAGCATGAAGGGGACATTCCCTACATATCTAATAAAGTCTCTTCTATTCCTTTAATCTGTTGAGTTGTGTATTAATTCAGGGAAGTTAACTTTATACCTACTGGGAGGTCACCGGATGAATTGTGAATGCCGTGTTATTAATTTCCCTTTCATTTTTGATTAATTTCACACTTATACTAGACAAGCAAGGCAAGATTAAGGATGTGTAGAAGACAATGTTCAGTTCTTGTAAAATACTAAATCAACCTCAAGTGTCCAAGTAAACAGAGAGCCCAAATAAGAAAACAATCATGGAATTGGCTCTAGAAAGTGTCCAAGGTGCTGTATAAATAAACGCCCAGAGATCCAGAGTGTTGAAGCTGTAAAAACCATTTAATATTCTTTGGGGGGAGAGAACCAAAGCTAGAATTCTGAAGATTGCACTATGCCCAAAGAAACTTGTGACATGGATTTGTCACATTACGGGTCTTGAAATTCCAGGAGTTGCTCAGCCTCTTTACACCCTCTGGTCTTCTCTTGACTCTGTCTATAGTCAGGACACCTAGCTCAAGACTTGTAAAGACACAAATCACTCTCAGAGCATATGAGGAAAAGAAGTTAGAACTCAGTCCCACCTTGCGGTTTTAGACAATCAGATACCTTTGTGTAGACAAACTAATCCTATTCTCAATAATAATGCCTGTATTGAGAACCAGTCATAAAACTAAGATACTAGGAGCCTTGTTACTTCACAAAACATAATACCTCTTTGAGGTACTACTATTGACAACTTACCTGAGGCTCTTAAACACCTGGCATGGTGTTTAAGACAAATTTAAATTCCATTCTACAGATGCACCAGCCGAATGTCAAGTGTACAATAGCCACGCCTGACTAGTGGCTACCATACTGGAGAGCAGATACAGAACATCATCATCGTGGAAAATTCTACGGCACAGCATTTGAGTAGAGAGCTGTTTCACGGCAGCATCTTCCATCACACACCCCACCAGCACTGCGCAGGACAGAGCTGCTGCACAATGGAATTCACTAAGGGCTTTCTCAAGCTAATCGTGGCCACACTCATGTGTCTTTAGGTCTTGCTCAGGCTGGAGTGCAGTGTCATTCACAGGTGCAATCACAGGACACTATAGCCTCCAACTTCTGGGCTCAAATGACCCTCCTATCTCAGCAGGTCTCATTAGGAGGTAAGTCATTTGCAAACTTAAAATAACAAATGGACTGACCTCACAGGATGGAAAGAATCAAAATGACAGAACAGTCACTGTACGTCTTTCCGCTCAGGAGACACCCCCTAAGCTCCCGTGGATGACCTCCCACACCAATGCACCACTGAGGCACAGGCTCAGAGCTCTCCCCATTAAGAAATTAATCTCCAGAATTCTTCTTAACAAGATCAGAATGTCTTCTAAAGAAGACAACGCTAATGGAAGCCAACTCTCAGATCACTATTTCCTACTAATCACGCTCACTAAATTGCTTTCCTCAAAGTTGGAAAGTGTACATAAGCTTTTGTTGACAGTGACAGTCTGACAACATGCCAGAAAAGAGAGCCTCAGTCCCCCATGGGGACTGACCAGGAAAGGGTTATTTAAAAGATTTCTGGGAATTAAAAATCTCTCAGACAGGCGGCGCCTGTGCCTCAGTGGGTAGGGTGCCAGCTCCATATACCGAGGGTGGCGGGTTCAAACCCGGCCCCGACCAAACTGCAACAAAAAAATAGCCGGACGTTGTGGTGGACCCCTGTAGTCCCAGCTGCTCGGGAGGCTGAGGCAAGAGAATCGCCTGAGCCCAGGAGTTGGAGGTTGCTGTGAGCTGTGTGACACCACGGCACTCTACTGAAGGTAATAAAGTGAGACTCTGCCTCTACAAAAAAAAAAAAAAAAAAAACACCTCTCAGACTCTGAGTACAGTTCCACGCTGCAAGAGGACCCTGAAATACAGTGTTGTTACTGTTGCATTACAACAGCCAGGGTGAGGCGCTCACAGCCTCTCATAGGCAAGGTCATTAATCTGACCTTCGACTGCTACAACCTGCAAGTCCTCTCTCACGTGCCATTTCTTCTCTCTCCCTAGCTGTTCACTATTTCCTCCTATCTTCCCTCCTCACTGTCTGTGCATTAGGCCATTAGAGTGAACGCCCCACCCAAGACAAGTCGGCTTTCCTGGCCACCACTACTGTTCTATAAAGTAGAAGATACAAGTCACCTCCACTGCCAACTTCTTCTCGTAATTTTGGCAACCCCCAGGACAGTCCCAAACAAACTGGTACAGAGGGCAGCCTGGGTGTCTTGTACAAGGACAAAAAAAAAAAAAAAGAAAATTAAGGCAGAGAGTTTTCTAATGAGATGGAAATCAATTCCTCCTTCTGGACACTGAATGGGGAGAAATAACTAACATGTCTTGCTAAGCGCCTATGTCAGTCGTCCAACCCTGGAAAACATTCCTCTCTGAGTAGTCAACTCAATTACATTGGTAACATTTCTGCCTTTCCTGGTACTCCTGTGCTTGAGGATCACATCCAAGTGAACAATTATGAACCCTCAGGACCATTTTCTACCCAGTAGTTAGAACAGCATTCCAACCTTGCAGACCTTTCTCCAACCTTACCCCCATCCCACTCCAGCCCGACTGCGCCCACATGTGATGGACCACCAGCAAGAGCCCCTTCCCCTCCCCGACCCAGCCCTTCCACTTCAGCAATCAGGCATAGGTACCATCATTTCCAAGGCCAAACCCTGGCTTGGAACTCCAACTACGGAGCCTACCTTTCCTCCAAGCGGTAGGTTATTTTTCCTGCCCTGTTCCCTCCACAGACCCCAAACCAACTCACCCTCACGTCTTAAGAATCTGCTGTTGGCACACTTCCTATAGTGCCAATGGTTTAGGCTAAGCATGTTTGCACTGAATTGGGATAGACAGGGAAAAAAAGGAGCCAAAAGTAGCTTTGACATGGCCTGAATTCAGCTAGCGGCAGCCAGCAAGCAAGCGCGGGGACATCCACCTTCATCCAGCTCATGGGTGCAGGCAAGCTAGCACAAGCAGCTTCCCTCACAGGAAGTTCACCTTGGGAAGTCCGGCATGGGAGGGCCACCCATGGAAAGCCGGAGTCTTCTACAGGCGTTCTGAATCAAGCACTAAGGACATAACGGGACAGCTGCCGGCTTACTCATGGTTACTCCAAACCATCTGGCACCGCGTGGCCTTCAGGTGAGAAAAGCCTACTTAACTCATCTTCCCCACACTTGCCCTCCTGGGTGTGGTCACTTTCCTAACTAGATTGGCAGCTCTGGTTGTCAAGAGCAGGGTGAGTCCGTCCCTTCTCAAAGTCTCTGAAGAGCATTTCAGAAACAAGATCTTAAACAAAACCAATACTCCACAAATACGGTAATTCTCTGAAAATAGTTTCTATTTGTGCTAATTATGCCAACGGTACAGAGGCAACTAAGGTCATCCCATTTTGACATAGTTTGTAAGCCACATAACATCACTAAACCTTGGTTTCATCTTCCGTGAAACAGTAACAGCTGCACCTACCCCAAAGGGCCCTTGGGGTTACAGAAATGGTGGTATAGCACTCAGCAGTGTCTAGCACATAGGAGGCTTTCAATGTTTCCTTTACCCCTCTATTACTACATCTCCTTAAGGGGACAATGTGGCAGAGCTGAAGCAATGTGGTTGAAGGGATGAAATGAACCTGTGTGCAGATCCCAACTACGGGACCTTGGGGGACTTGAGTGCATTACCTTCAATGAGACTGGGAATCTGCCTCAAAAGATTAGTCTGAGGATGGAATGATGGGCCGTGCCTCAAATTCCCAGTACACAGTCAGCAACTCAACTAGTGCCACCCACTAAGTATAGTTTTAACTCAGTCAAAGCCCTTAGGCAACTGGAAGGAAAAAAAACAAAAACCCACATCTTTGCAATCCTTGTTCACACTGTTGCCGATTCCTCATGGCCTTTAATAGGAGGGGGTCTGCCATTCCAGCTGACAACCCTGCTGGTCTTTAGCAAGAGGCCCTCACACGGCCAGCACAAGAAAGGCACCCTGAGCCACACGAGGAGGCCCATTCTTTATGGGAAGCATGTGCGCCCTCATTATAACTGCTCACCAACCGCCAGATACTCCCACCCACTCATATTCTACACATAAAGACTGAGACCATCCTTGAAAACACACTGACAATATTTTTATTTTTTGTTCAACAAACCAATGATTGAAACTATTCAAATAAAAAAAATCCCCAAGTACTAAGAGAGAAAGAAAACCCCACAAATTGAAATGGATATTCAAGCCAGCAGATGAAATGGGGCAGCCCCATGACAGGCAGTCCCCGGTTAGCGTCACGCCCTTACTGGGAAGAAAAACACTCTTTCGGACCAATTTGCAAGTTTTTGAAAACTCTGAGGAGAAATTGGAGAAGAAGAGAGTCCTGGGGCGCCCATCCCCCCTTTCTAGAGGTCCAGTCCTCTACAGTAGCCTCCACACCAGAGTGCAGGGGCGCAGGAGGAATCCTCGGCTCAGTAGGGCAGAGGGGGGCAGAGGCCAGCATCGGAAGTTGAGTGAGTTACCAGGTAACAAGGTTCCCACCAGAAATATGTCTTCTAGACAACGGTCTGGCTACACAAAACTGAAGAATGACTTCACTTCCTTCCCATTGCTCCCAGGCCCAACCCTGCTGCCTTGGCAATGCAGGGAGGGGCTGGTTCCGGCTCCCCAGACAGGATCTCACCCCAGCCCTATGCAGGGAACTGATACAAGAATGGTCACTGCCTCCCAGTGCAGGCTGAGGAAGGCTTGTCAGGACCCACAGTGAGTCTGTCCTTTACAAGGGCTTGTGAATAGTTGCAAACCCACAGACCACGCCCAAATACTGCAAACTTCCTCACCGCCTTCCACCACGTCCAGCTGGCTTCATTTCATCCTTCTCCATGCCTGCCTTGGGGCTCGCAGGTGTTCTTTGCTAAAGCTATGGGCCTGCTCTGATCCTCCCTGCAGGTCCTAGCCTGCAGTTTACCGGAAATGTCAGATAACTCTAATGACCACAGCAGGGAAGGAGCCAGACCCTTCCCAAGTGCATGAGACTTTGACCATAACCCCTTTAGGAGCTTCCCTTATTAATTCCATTTCAGGTAAAGGAAGTGAGACAAGGAGTGTTAAACCAACCTGCACCAAGACACAGTGGTAATGGCCCGACTGTGCAACTACAGAACCTCCACCATCCAGCCACTCTCCATTTGTCCTTTTGCTGACTATTGTAGAAGAAAGAATGACCTCTCATGCCCAACCAACCATCAGCAGGTGCAGGCAGGAGAGAAGGAGGACCAGCTGTGTCCACTCAACACTGGCATCCAATCGCAGCCTACATGGACAGCTGTGCCAACCTCCTCACCGCCATCCCCTGTGAGCAGCTAGGGCAGGGACAGGCTGTGTTTTGCAGAAGTGGAAAGGGAGGATTACCATTGACCCCAGGCTGCACCATCACACTGATAGGGAAATATATTTACTGATCTGCTTGGTGTCAACCCACCCCCCTTCCTAGGAGAAAACAGCAGCACAGAGCTTAGGAACCTGTATTTTTCTCTCCGTAGATGACTATAATGGAGCTACCACCTTTTCCAGAGCATTCAATTTCAGGGCAGAGTTGGGAATAGGACGTTAGCATCCCTTCAAGAACTTTCTAAAAGATATGCCATCCTAACAACAAACAAAACCAAACAGAATCTTCTAGGGTATAAGGAACAAGAAGAGTACACGTACAGTTGTGCTTAAGTTCGAGGAATCCTCACCCTACCCTACTATTGAGGTGATGTCTTTCTAGCAGCAGAATCAACTGGCTTATCATGAAGAGGGTAAAATTAGATCATGTGGATCATGTCAAAGCTTCCTGTAAAAACCCCTTTATACCAGCGTTGTGGGCTGGTATAAAGTACTAGTCACCTTTTTTGTCTGAGCAAACTTTGTCCTGGTGTAAATAATTTACCATTCTCACCTTCAGGGATTCATTTGGCAGGCACATTGCAAGCAAAGAGAAAAGAGTAAGGGGAAGAAAGGAAGGAAAAAGGGAGAAAGGAAGAACACAAATAAATGAATCTTGGGGCTTTTTACATGACATTATGTTGGAAATACAGGTAATCTTCTCACACACACACACTATGAGTAGGATTTAGATCAGCATTCACCAAAAGAAATATAATCCAAGCCCCACACGTAAGTTTAAACGTTCTGGGAGCCACTTATAAAGGTGAATAGAAATAGGCAAAATTAATGTTTAAAATTTATTCTTTGACCTAATATATCCAAAATATTATTATGTAAAATACGCATTCAATATTGAAACATTAATGAAATGGTTCATGATCTTTTTTTCCTAAGTCTTCCAGAACTCAATATTTTACATTTACAGTCTACTTCGATTAGGATTAGCTGTGTTTGAAGCACTCAACAGCCACATATACCTAGTGGCTGCCATGTAAGACCCCTGTGATTTAGACAGCTGTGCAGATAAAAGGGAAAAGAAGGGTAAAAATAAAGCCCTCAATGATTTGGAGAGGATCCGTTTGCAGCGACAGTAGTAGTATATTTTGACATAAACAAGAAGACCTGCACAGAAGAGGACTAGGAAAGCAAGTCTAGCTCATGAGAGTCTCCAAGGATTCACTAGAGTATGGCATCATCTATGATCTAGGTGACCATCTAGGCCAGCCATTCTCAACCCACAGGAACTGTATTAAAAGCCATGGCATTTGGAGGGTTGAGAACCACTAATCTAGGCTCATCTGTCACCCACAATCTGTGTTCATAAAGGGTTGAGTGTAGACAGCCCTCAGACTCAACAGTGACTACATGAGCACAATTTGCTAACCAATAGATTGCTGGTGTCACGACACTGAGTGCCCAAAAGTATCAAGTCCACACCTGAAAAGTTAGTGTCCAATACTGTTATAAAAGGAAGATGGTCCAAAATAGTTGTTGAGATAATTAGATGGAACAAATAGGAGTTTAGATAGAAAGAGATTTTATTATCAACCTATCCAGCAGGCCAGGGCCTGTCCTAGAGACTGCAGGCCCTATGGAGAACACAGCTTTTGGATGTTATGTGCAGTTTTGAGAAAATACTAATTGCTCCTTGGAAAACCCTGTACTTTTTCACTTGCTTTGTGACTGGTCCACCTAGGGTCTTGACCAACCCCATTGTGCACTACTACTCTTTGGAAAGTTCCTAGGTATTGATCTTTCCAAAACAGTCCTGTCGCAATCTTGATCAACCTCATTCCCAGGATAGCCCATATCTGCCCAGCTTGTATCTAACTACATACAGAACATTCCACCCTTCTGATTCGCAGAGCCCAATTCTTTGGGAGGTGGGTAGCTAATTGCTCTGGCCACTTCCTGCTGATTGGGTAGCCTGCTCTCTGTCAGGGCAGGGACGAATGAACACCAAAAAGGCTGGCAGATGGGTTGAATTGAAGGTGGAATTGGAGTCAAATTTATTGTCTGTAGTTTATATGGATGGGTGTCTTGTTGTAAGCGTTGACACCCAATGGTAATCAGCATCTATAAGTGGATAGCCTCTCAACAAAAAGAAATGAATTTTGTTGTAAAATTCAAACTATAAGAATCCCAAAATAAAAGTAATATAACAATAGGAGCTTAAAGAGGAATAAGTCATAATAAAAAAAGGAGACTTAAAGTATCCTAAAAGGATGTTTTTTGAGATATTTAACTATTTTAATATTTCTTTCAAGGATGTCTAAATTTTTTACCACCTACCCAGTGGTATTAACCCCAAAGCAACAGGACTCATTGAAGAGTGCACAAGTGCCTTCCATTTCATCTGTTAATAAGTCAAGTGTCCTTCTGCTTTGGAATACCACATCTGCAAGGCTATTTAGGGACCATTGTTGGGTGTCAATAGCGTTAGCTATGGCCTGCCAAGATTCCTGTACCATGATAGAAATATTAAGAATAGATATTTCTAAAAAGAGAATGCCAGCAAACCAAAAGAAGCCTCTGAAAATAGAGTGCTATAATATGGGATTATCTGTGACATGACTACCCTGGTCCTGGTTCCTTAGGGAATCAGTTTTATGTCTAAGACATAGGTCTATTTTAAAAAAGAGCTGAGATTAGGGCTTTGACCTTTAGTCACCATTTGCTCCTTGGCCAGGAGTGTGGTGTCTGGGAGGACAGACACTGTGCCAGTATCAGGGTATACTCTGATATCGACTAGACCCACATAAAAAGAAATATCCAGAGCTTGTAAGATTAATAGCTGTTCTATATCCTTGAGGTCTGGCACATGGGAACAGTAACATTTAAAAATAGTTCTTGAGGTATTATAACCTGTTGCCCATTAAAATATTCATTTACACATAAAGGGAATAGTGGAGTAAGGTACTGGTATGTGTGCAGTTGGGGCTTTGGCAAAGAAGATTTCTAAATAGTAATGAATAATATTCTGAGATGAGATAGTAATTTTGAAAGAGTCCTCTTCTTTCATTGTGTTTAAATTAGAAATGTTAATAACTAACCTAATAGTGCAGTCTCTACCTATAAAAGGCAGTTGTAACTGTGAGCTATTTAAAAGGAAAAAATTGTTAATTTTCATATTTTTTAGAAGTACTTTGAGTTTTGCCTCCCTAGACGATTTGGTCATAGTAGTCATAGTAGTCTGAAGAATCACCAGGTTCCCATAAGAGAGAAGTAGAGCTGAAAAATAAGGTGGTTTTACATAAAGATTTATTAAGAGTGCCCCAAACATGGATTAGGTAACACACCGAAGGTGTTTGAAACAGATGTGAGGCTGTCCCCCTATAGAGTTAGAGTCTCCTACAGGGAAGGAGGGACCAGTGTGATCTTTATAAATGAGACTGCTTGTGTCCAGCCCATAATTATTTCCCAGATACATCCTGTGAGAATATAACTATTGAGTCCACATCTGGGACAGAGGGGTCTGATCTCTACATGGTAGGTGGGAGGGCAATGAAAAGGAGGCCCTCCCTTGTTCAATGATGACCCTTAGGACACACCCACTAAGAGGTATGATTAAAGGGGTCACCCACTCAATAGTGGGGACCAAAGGATGATTGATATAAGCCAAAAGTTAAGGGGGAAGTATACAAGAGAAAGGAAAGTATAGTGACTTAATCTGGCTGCTGTTTGAATAGAGGTTGGAAGTCTTCTAAGGGTTCACAGGAATAGGTGGGGTGTCAATTGTGGTTTTCACCATGATGAGAGGTGAGGTCCAAGGCTCTACTCAAGAGTGATGAATCCCGCTGGGGATGCCAGGTACCCTGAAGGCTGTGGGAATAGACATTAATACCAGAAAGGCCCCCCCCATGTTGTCTATAACTGAGATTGGGGGTTAATTTTATGAGTTCTTAGAAGAACCAAGGTGCATGGAGGAAAAGGGATTGAGTTTCTATCATAGTAACTTCAAACTCAGAAATAGCCTGTTGGGATATATGGAGAGAAGTAATACATTGATGAAAAGTAAAGGATTCAGGATCTATTAGAGAATCCAATTGGAGAAAGGGTTGCCTGTACAAAATTTCAAAGGGGCTGAAAGTTGAAGTCCTGGTCTTTAATAAAGCAACAGGTAAAATGTGGAGCTAGAGCTGGGAAGTTTCCAGAGTTAATTTCCTAATAGTTTGTTGTAGGTATCAATTTGCTTGTTCTATTTTGCCTGAAGACTGAGGTCTCCAAGAATAACAGAGGTGGTAAGTAATGCCCAAATCCTTGGAGATGCCCTGTGTAATGGCAGAAGAGAATAATAGTCCATTATCAACTTGAAGGGGTTTGGGTAAGCTAACATGAAGAATAATCTCATTTAACAATGCCTTAATGACTTTGGTCTTCTGGTTGGAAAGGATTCTAACCATTCTATAAATGTATCTATGAATACCAACAAATATTTGAATCCTCTATAGGAAGGCATTTGAATAAAATCAAGTTGCCAGTCCTCCCCCAGATAGGTTCCCTATAACTACATAGGTTGGACCAGAGTGGGTTTAACTCTTCCCCTGGGAATTATTGGTCAAACCTAGGGGAATAAGGTTTGATTATCTGGTCCAGTCTCTTACGAAACTGATGCCCCAGTTGGGGAGTAGGGTAGCTGTTCCTATTGTAGAGTCATGTAAGGCCTTGAAAACCTTCCACCACAGGTTTCCAGGGAGAAATAAATGATTATCCTTTGAATACCATGCTGTGGGTTGTAATTGTAGTCCTGTTCCTCTGCCCACTCTCTTTCTATGACTGTATATGTAGGAGTGGGTAGCTGCAGTGAAGCAAAAAGGTATAGAATGTTAGCCTGATTGGTTTCTCCCCTTGCACCATTTTTGGCTGCCTAATCAGCCTGATAATTGCCCTTAGAAATATGATCCAATTGCTTTTGATGGCCCTTACAACGGATTACTGCTATTTTCTTTGGCTCAAAGATGGCCTCAATTAGCTGTCAGATTTGAAGACTATATTTGATGGGGGGGTCACTTTGACAAGTGAAGTAACCTTGTTCTCTCCACATGGTTGCATGAGCATATAAGACCAAAAAGGCATGTTTTGAGTCAGTGTAAGTATTGGCCACTTTTCCCCATAAAAGTCATAAGGCTCTGGTTAAGGCTAAGACTTCTGCCAGGTTGAGCTGAAATGCCAGGAGGAAACAATTTTAACCTGGACAATTTTGTGGAGGGACACAACGGCATAGCCAGTTTTCTGGTCCCATCCAGGACAAACCTCCTGCCACCTATACACCAAGCCAAATTGGAGTTTTCCAGTGGAAAGTGTCTAAGAGGTCTTGTCATGGGGAAGAACAAAGACTAAGGTGTCTCGACAAGTGTGGAATTTAACCACTGGTTGGGGGAGTAACGTGTCTGGATTTAAATGGGGGGTGGGTACAAAAACATCAGGGTTATCCAAAAGGGCAGCTGAGAATCTCAAGAATCAGCCATCCAACAGCTATTGAGTGGCAGGAGACTGAACTATGGAAAGAAATTTGATGTGGGGTGTGTAAGTGAATAGATGCTTCCAAAGTGAGTTTTAATGATTCTTCCAAAGGTAAAGTTGCTGTTGCAATAGCACAGAAATAGGAGGGCCACCCCTTAGCCACCAAGTCAAAAGGTTGACTGGCCGGATCCAATCACTGGGTAAGTACCCCCGTCACTGGGTAAGTACCCCCATCAGGTCCATTCAGCAGCACACAGATGGAAGGGCTTAGTGGGTTTCAGGAGACCCAGTGCCAGGGAGGATGTTAAAAGGCCTTTCGGTTGGCTCAGTGCTTTTTCCTATTTGGAGGTCCAAATTAGGGGAGTGGAGGCATCTATTCCCTATAGAGAGTCATACAGGGGTCGAGCTATGACATGGAAATCATGTATCCATGTTGGGCAACATCCTGCTAATTCATAAAAAGCCCACAACTGCTTTCAAGTGGTTGGCATAAGTAAGTTGAGAATGGCTAGTACATTGTCGGAGAACAAACTTCTCTGTCCTGGAGTTAGAATGAATCCTAAATAAGTAACTGATTGACTCACTATTTGAACTTTACCTTTGGACACTCTATCCCTTTTCCACAAGGAAATTTAAAGCAAAATCTGCACAAAAAAGGAGATCGTCTACATATTGGAGCAGGGTTCCCCAGCCTTGTAAATCCAACTGGGTTAAATCTTGGGCTAGGGCTTGACCTAAGAGGCAGGACTATCCCTAAATCCCTGAGGGAAAACTGTTCAAGTCAGTTGTTGAGCCTTCTCTCCTGGGCTGGTCCACTCAATGCAAACAAGAATTGGCTCCCCAGGGCCAGAGGGGTGTGAATTACCTGATGAGAAAAAGCCATCTTTGAGCTCTAATACAGGATACCAGGATGCTGGTGGAAGTATGTGTCTGGATTTAAAAGAGGGTGGGTACAGAAACATCAGGGTTATCCAAAAGGACAGCTGAGAATCTCAAGAGTCAGCCATCTGACAGAGGGCTAGCTATAATTCCACTCTACCCAGGGGTCTCTAATACTTAGGGTATGGTATAAGTATTAGAGACCCCTGGTTAGAGTGGAATTATAGCCTCAGCCTCCTTAATAATGTAAAGGTCTTGGATGCTTGGATGAGGTGATAAGAGCCATTCTCCCCACCCTACCCACCCCCACCAAGATAAGAGTATTATAGGGTAACTAAGTTACTACTAGGAGGCCTTTTTTTTTTGCAGTTTCTGGTCAGGGCTGAGTTTGAACCCACCACCTCTGGCATATGGGGCTGGCGCCCTACTCCTTTGAGCTACATTTTTTTAAGATTATCAATTAGAGGTTTTAGTCCTCCGAGTTTCTGTTTCCATCAGAGAGCGTTTTCAACGTGGGAATGTAGTATGGTCTTTTAATTTGATAATCACTGGTCAGGCTCTTAAGACCTGGCCAGGGATTCCCTGATTTCAAACTGTCAGATTTATTTGAAAATAGAAATTAGCATTTTGTGACAAAAGAATGGAATTTGTGGTTGTGTAGAAGAAAGTACATGTCAGTGAGCCAGGAGACCCCAGGAGTATCTTAGTGCTCATGCGACAAAGGATGTCTCCCCCAAGTAATGGGGCAGGGCATTCCGGCACTGCCAAAAACAGGAGTAGAAGGATGATTATAAATGAGACATGGTAATAGGGGTGTGAATTTTTTAACAAGTGGCTGACCCATGACCCCCCCCCAAATAGTACAGGTTTTAGAGGCGAGGGGTCCTAGTAAGAGCTGAGGACAGAGTAAGCCACCCCAGTGTCCATATGCACCCAAGGTTCATGTCTAGTGATAGTAATTTTTGCAGCTGGGGCAGACTGAACTGGGCTTCTTCATGCAAGGGCACTCAGGGACGCCAAAGAGAGCAATGCTTCCCCTGTCCCACCAGCTCCCCAGCCAGTGGAGCCAACAGCCGCCCAATATCCCATTATGCTGCATTTTTATAGGGGGTTTTGGAGGGTGATTGCAGTTCAGGCAATGTTTTGCAAAATGCCCTGGCTTGCAGCAGATATGACATTTAGGATTGCCAGAAGTGGACCTAGATGTCCTTGGTACAATCGGCCTGGCATACAAGTGTAGCTGATAACTGGCGTGTCTTTTCTACTACCTCTGTTTCCCCTCCTGAATCCTGGCCTCACATTCCTGATCTCTATTTTAATAGACAATATTCACAACCACCAGAAGTTCCTCTAAAGTTGCCTGAAGGTCTTGAGATAAAAGTTTTTGGAGTTTTACCCCGATATCTGAGCTGAGTTAAGAATTTGTCTTTTAGGAAAACTTTACCCTCATTAACTTTTAAGCTCTCATGCAGTATGTTTAGTTAGAGGGCCTTTGAGATGCTAAAGAAAAGTAACAGGGTTTTCTACTAAGGGATGAATGATACCAGCTACTGCCGTATCATTAATAACCTTCCGTCTGGCCATGTGGAGGCCAGATTTTACACACAACACATAATGGTCTTGTTTCCACCACTGAGATTAGTCATTATTGGCCCAATTAGGATGTGCAGCCAGCACAGCTGTGTCTCCTGTGGGGTACTTATTACTGGAAAGATGAAAGTTGTCTGTAAATTTTTGAGCCTCCTTCAGGATTTGTTCCTTCTCTAGACCACTTAGAAGTTGGCCAAATATTATTTGGAGATCTTTCCAGGTAAGGTCATATGCCAGGCAAAGGTGTTGAAAAGCCTCTATGTATCAGTGGGGGTCATCTGTATAGTAGATTTGTTTTTAATTTGCTTTAACTCAATGTTTATCTGTTTTAACTCAAGAGAAGGGTTTGCGGATAAATGCTGGTCCAAACTCTCCACCGGTGGCATCAACCAGGGACAGAACCTTGGCACCTTTTGGTTCCACCCACAGTGGCCCAGGGCATGGCAGAAGAGGTTCAAGTATAGAGGGGGACAGGGCCATAGAAAGACCAAGACAGAAAGGTTGGGAAAGTCCCATTAAAGATTTAGCCTTTTGATGACATTGTTTGTGTCTATCTTTGAGATAGAAGGACGCCTAAACATATGGAATCTCTAAAATTTTGCGTAGATATTTACCAAACCTGTCCAAGGCAGTCAAGGCATTATAATTTAAGGTCTCAGTAAGTGGCCACTGTCGAGAGTTATCTAATTTATATTGTGGCCAGGCTACATTACAATAGAAAATCAGGAGATCCTTCTTAAGTGTCTGTGGATCAAAATATTTCCCACTAGTAAGAATGCATCCCAACGTGCAGTCAGCTGGCTGGGTCGGGTGGTTGCCCATCTGGAAAGAAGGGGAAGATTAGAGAGCCCAGCATCCCAGGGCAGTGCCTACTGTCCCTTTCAGAACTCTCCTAAAGCAGTCAGTTACCAATGAGCCAAGTGGTACCGCTGATGCAGGGGTTGGAGGGGTTTTCCCAAAGCCACAAAACTGTCCTCAAATGGGAGTCTCGGCAAAGGAGAATTGACCAGTGCTGGGAAAAATGAAAGAAGTGGACAAACAGAAAGGAAAAGAATGAGGAGTTGGGCTGGGGCAAAGTGGTGTCACCCACTGCTATCTCCGTAGCAAATCTAGAAAGGACAGGGATTAAATGTCCCTTCTGGCTTAAATGTCCCATCCTTTGTGGCAAGCTTCAGGGTCCTTCAACCCCACTTTCCCTCTTTAGTTGGCAGAAAGCTGGCTCACTCTGGCTGAGCCTATGGACACACGTGTCCAGGTGGTAGTGGTGGGCCCTTGTCAATTCCGACTTAGCCTGCCTGGAAATAGGTCTCCACACAGCTAATGCTGCTACTTGCCTCAAAAAACAGGGATTCCTTTCCCGACATGATCAACTGTCCTCGGGAGTCTTAAGAACAGGGATGATGGTCCTCAATGGAGACATTTTCTAGTGAAAATGGTGTACCTCTCTACTATCTATAATAGCTGGAATGGTGAGGAGGTATATGAACGATGGTCCCGTCACTTGGCAGATAGCTAGCCAGGATGGTGACAAATCCCTGCTCCTGGCACAAAAGGCTCAGGTGGCCCCTCTTTCCCAGTGAGCCACAGCATGCTGCTCCCCTATCCCTCCATCAATTAATCAGCATCAGGGATGAGGTCAAGCCCAGGTGTAAGGGGCGAAGTAGGCAAATCCATCTTAAGGCTGCAGGGGCCTCAAAAAACAGAAGTCCCAGTTTCCTGGCCAATTAAAGGCAGTGAAACATACTTCTTCCTGGCTGTCTTCTCAAATTGTTAGAGAAGCAAGGTGGTTTGAGGGAGTAGCTGAAATAACTGATGGAACATGTACAAGTTTAGCTAGAAAAAGATCTTATTAGCCCCGTCCTAGTGACAGCAGGGTCTGGAGAAAATGCAGCTTTGGGATTTAATACACAGTTTTGAGGAAGTACTGACTGCTCCCTGGAAATTCCGGTACTTTTTTACTTGCTTTCTGACTGGTCTGGCTAGGGTCTTGACTAACCCTGTCACACGCTGCTCTTTGGAAAGTCCTTAGGGTACTGATCAACCCCACTAAGCACTATTTTTCTTTTTTTTTTGAGACTGAATCTCACTCTGTCACCCTGAGTAATGCGCTATGGAACCATAGCCCACATCAACCTCAAACTCTTGGCCTCAAGAGTTTGCGATCCTCTTGCCTCAGACTCCCAAGAAGCAGGGACTACAGGCACCTGCCACAATGCCCTGCTAGTTTTTCTATTTTTTAGTGGAGTTGGGTTGGGGTTAGGGTTAGGGTTAAGTATCAGTATCTCACTCCTCCACAGGCTGGTCTCAAGCTCCTGAGCTCAGGTGATCCATGATTTTGGCCTCCCAAGATGCTAGGATTACAGGTGTGAGCCACCATGCCTGGCCAGGACTATTCTTTGAAAAGTCCCTATGTGTTAATCAATTGTCTTACCAAAATAGCCCTACTGTAGTCTTCATCAACCTCGTTCCCAGAAGTCTAACTACATCTGCCCTGCTCATATATAAATAACTACCTAACAGTACCATATAGACACTCAGTAACGTAACCCCCAGATGTACCTCACACACCTGCCACACATCTACCAGGAACCTAGCAACAGTCTGAACCCTCAGCACCCACCCCTGTAGAGCACAGGGCCCCAAGGGAAACAGCTGGACAGCAAGGCTCCTCTCTGCCCATTGGGCATAAATTCTGCCCAAAGAGATTTAAAAAAAAAAAGGTTCACTTCCCTCTAGAAGCTGTGTGGGGGTCATGAGGCACAGGCCACTGAAGAAGAGTTTGGTAAGCAAAGTAAAGGCTCCTCAAAGATGTCCTTTTCACAATCCTTGGAGCCTGTGACTATGCTACCTTATGTGGTGAAAGGGACTTTGCCAATGTAATGAAAGATCTCAAAATGAAGAGATGACCCTGGATTCTCCAAGTAATTATACTGGCACAGTGTAGTTATACTGGTCCTTAGAAAAAGGAGGCAGGAGGGTCAGAGTCAGAGAGGCAGACATGATAATAGATACAGAAGTCACAGTGATTTGGTCAATGGCATTGAAGATGGAGGAGTTGTCATCAGCCAAGGAACACAGGGCCACCTACAGAAGCTAAAAAAGGCATGAAACAGTCTGTTCTCCTCCAGAAGGAATGCAATCCTGTCAATATCTTGATTTAAGCCCAGTGAGATCTACTTTGGTCTTCTGATATCCTGAACTACAAGAGGACGCATTTTGTTGTTTTAAGCCACCATGCTTGTGGTTTTGTTACAGCAGCAACAGGAAACTAACACACCCTTGGTAGCACAGTCAGCTAGATGCAACCCATTAGTTACAGGGACCCTTCCAAGTATCAGCAGTAACCATGGGCATGTAAATAACACTAGCAATGGTCACCATTTACTGGGGGGCTTATTAAATCCCCAAGCACCTTGCTAAATGCTTCACAAGCAACTTTTTAAACATAAATTTTCATTACGGAATAATTTTAAATTTTCAGAAAAGTTGCAAAGATAGTAGAGTCCCTGTATACTCTTTGCCTGTCTTCCCCCAACATGAACATCTTATATAACCATGATATCTCTGTCAAAACAAAGAAACTAACATTTGTGCATGTATGACACTATTAACCACAGATTTTATTTGGGTTCCACCTGTTTTCACAAGTATTTTATTTTCCCAAGAACTCTATGAGGTAAGTCCGATTCTAATCCCCATGTGGTGGAGAAAGGCTGCTGAGGCTTAATAAGACTCAATCATTTGCTCATGGACAAGAAACAAAGACCAAGTAAGACGTGGATTATGAAATCTGCTCCCCTGTATCTGGAGGGTCTTCTTAGGCCCTCACTATAACCTTGATATCATTATGACCATTTTATAGAACAAGAAAATCCAACTAGAAGTGTGTGAAGGTGCCCTGCCAAAAGCAGCGTCAGGTCTAGATGTGCTGACCTCAAAGTCAAAGTGCTCAGCAACACCAGCAACTCCCTCCAGGATGCAGAGAGGTGAGGAATGGCACAGAGCCCTTGAAAAGCCCCTGAAGCCCATGAAGATTATTGTGGGGGCTGAGGTGGGGGTGAGGGGAGCACGCCTGCACACTGCTTACTTGTTCCAGGGCCACTGATAAACCAATGAGCTCGCTTGTGGCTCTTGTCAGCAAAGAGGGACACAGAGGGCCAACTAAGAGTCCCTCAAGAGGAGCATCTCTGGAGGAATGGGTAGCAGGAGCTGACACTAGTAACCACCAGAATCCATGGTTTGTGCCTTTACAACATTTACAAGGAACTCCTTTAAACTGAGGGACCTGCAGCTCAATCCTTGCTAGCTCCCAGACTGTATGACTTGAGCAACAAAAGAGGTGGAAAGAAGAGCTGTGCCCACTCAAGGACAAGAGACTCAGACAAACCCATCAGGTCAGCCCAGAACAAGCCAAGATTTCACTTTTCTGCTAATATTCACTTCCTTTCAGGTACTGCATGAGCTATCAGGCCTCAGGGCATAGTTATAGCAATTGTTTCTCTCTCTCTCTATGTCATTGTTAGTATAATTGGCTTTGCTCCCCACTCCCCTATCCCCTTCCCCACCCCAGTGGTTCTCAAAGTGTGGTCTCCAGACTAGCAACACTACCGAACTTCTTAGAAATGTGAATTCTCAGGCTCCCCCCGCACCCCGGATCTACAGGATTAGAAACTTTGGAAAGAGCTGACTATATTCCTTTTAACAAGTCCCCCCGACACTATGTTTCTGATGCATGCTACAGTTTAAAAACTGCTTCCATGGCTGACCTGTTACCTGGGAATATATTTGGAAAAGTGTGTCTCTAAACAAACACTATTTCATACACGGACTGTGGGCCCCAGAGGAAGCTCACAAGTTGGACTAGGGGAGCAGCATTTGTTCATCACAGCATCAGGGAGCAGGCTAGGCCTGCGCTGTGAGCTGCACAGTATCCTCAGCAACAGTCATGGCACATGAAGTGTAGGAGAGCTTGAGGATGCATACAGAAACACAGGCTGTGGCAAATACTGTGGAGGAAGAGAACGGGTATGGGGGTGGCAGTGGAGAAGCATGGGGTCCAGAGAAGCTCCCTGGGGAAGAAAGGGACAATGAAGTTGAGAGATGAAGGAGGGGGTTAGAGCTGGCCACACACAGAGGGAAGGACCAGCAAAGCTTGTGCAAGGGCCCTGGGGCAGAAGACAGCACGGTGCTTTGGAGATCCTGAGAGAATACAGTGTGGTGAGAAGCAGACAAAGGCAGAAGAGACGCTGGAGATGGCACCTGGGCCTCATGAGTATAATCAAAAGTTTAAGCTTTCAAAGGATGTCCCTAAATTTTAGGCAGAATACTGACAATAAAAATACCAACTGACATTTTTTTCAGCACTTACTATCTGCCAGGCCCTATCCTAAGTGCTCCACATAAAGATGTAATCCTAACAACCCATAAAGTGGTTCTGTTATTGTCAGCATTCTTTTGTACAGATGAGGACAGAAGGTTAGTAAGCTATCCCCAGTGACCGAGCCTGCAGAGGCCTGGATCGCAGTCAGCCCCATCAGAAACCAAGTGCTCGACCGCCCACCCCATCGTTCTGCACAGCACTGACACAGATGGACAGCAATGACCTGGCCAGCATTCTCCAAAGCTCACCACGGATGCTACAGGTGAGGGAAGAGACAATGGAAGGAGGGGCCAAGGCACCTCTCAGGCACGGAATGGCAGTGGCCTAGGCCAGGGTGGTGGCCTCAGACAAGCTCCAGGGGCTGCTTAGCAAGTTCTCAGCTCCCGACCTGGAACAAAGGGAGTACATCCTCACCCCCCCCACCCCCAGGGATGCAAAACATGGGGCTCTGAGCCTTCCCTGAGCATGGCTATTTCTTACCACTAGCATTCTGAGGAAAAATTCTGTCTTTTGTTAAGAAGGGATGTCGTTATACAAACAGGAAAGCCCAAAGCCCGGCAGTGTGCTGCCCCCATAAACACTCACCAGATTCAAATTCAGACATACAAAGGTGTTTCGAGCTCACATTTTAACAATAATTTGATTGTCCCTCAGCTCATTAGAGAGTCTGAGAACACATTGGTCAGGATGGTTTCTGATTCTAGAAAGTCTCACCTATGGCTTGGTAAAACGTACAGGGGTTGGAGGAGGCCTGGTATTCAGCCATTTCCTTGGGCCAGATTGAGAGCCTTAGGGGTGTGGTCAGTGCCACCTGATTTTAGATAAAAAAGGGTTGAGAGGTAGATATGGTGGCTTCATACCAGTCAGCTTGCAGAGCCTGAGAATCAAAGCCACTGACAGCTCTGTGCCGGCAGTGGGGACACCCTGCTGACAAGTAGAGCCACCAGGTCTCCCATGACGAGTCTAACCAGGGCCCCTCTAGGCTTCTCCAAGATAGACCTTGCTGATGTCCTCTGACCTGCACATCTGGACATGTGGGGGGGGGGTCCAGGGACAGGGGCATCTGGACACATGGGGGGAGCAGGGACAGGCCAGGGGTAGAGACTGGCAGGCTCTAGGAGGGGACAGGGAGATAGCGAAGCGGTGGGGGGAATTTCCTATAAAAACTAAGTCGCAGGCAGGCTCACTTACTAGAAAGGCCACACGAACTTCAAAATTTTCATCGAAAATGGTTACAGACGTGGGCAAGTCCCTCTCTGAACCGCTCTCTTGTATAACCGTCCCTTTCCCGACCATGAATCTCTCCTATGTTCCTCTTCCTTGCACTTGATGCCTTAATTGGCTGCAAAGTCTCTGTATTACAAATTGAAATTATAACACCTGGTGGGTGAAAAATGTTATGTCTTGCTCTTGTTTACAAAAGTATTAAATTAAGTACCTCTTGTGTACGGCTGTTGGTATTTTTTTACTTCTTTATTTATATTTTGGGTAATGAACCTTAAGAAGGAAGAGTTACAGCCCTGCACCTGCCCTTCTGGGAAGGCCAAGAAGCTTCCAATGTGAGAAATGTAAAGGGATAAGATGGCCTGGGAAGCCCTGTCTCTCTGGGCCTTAACTCCATAGCCTTAGGGAGCCACCAGCAAGAGTTAACACGCCACTCATGGAATGCTCAGAGTACAGTCATCTGCTATAAGGAAATAGTCCTCGAGTGGCCTGTAAGATGCTGAGTGAGTGGCTTAATCACCCAGCAGGGTCTAGCAGGCAATACTGAAAACTCCTTGGAGACAGCAGGCCTGTAAATGGAAAGCATTATCATTGGTAACAGGATTAATAACAACACAGGCTGGAAACAAACAGACACCACTGGATTACTTTTCTAACCTCTTCAGGGAGACCACAGAGTTTGATGGAGGGTTTTATTTCTCTGTTTTTAAATAAGACAGCATCTTCCACCTTGTGACACCATGAAGTTTCTCCAGGGAGGTCACCTCTTGTGCACCCATCCTGAAAGGCTGCATGAAGAACAGGGCCAAAATAGTTAGGAAGAAGGTGCAGAAGGAACAATTTTATAATTTTGATTTGGAAAAAAAAAAGGAAAAGACCAAAGATTTCCTGATTTCTCACGATCAAGCCTTGGCACCTTAAAAAAGGCTTAAGGGGATCAATATTCCCACGTTGCAGGGTTTGCTAAGCTACGTTTCTTGAATCACTTGGAGTCTTCATTAAAAATGTGGACCCAATGCCTGGGGAGAGGGAACCCATAAACCTGCCTTTTTAACAAGTTCCTTTGGCCCTTCTTACACAATGGGGGTTGGCAAAGTGCTGCCCCATGTTATTGATGCACTGCTGGTAGACAGATCAAGTCAGAGAGTAATTTCACACTTTTAAAAGGAGAAGATAGTCTCAATCACATCTGCACATGACATTGAAATAAGCAGAGTTCATCAGGTCCAGGTTCATCAGTCAACACGTTGGCCTCCCAGGTTTTCTAACAGATCATTATTTATTTTACACATACTTCCTTTTTCTTCCTTCGGTGAAGTCCCTACTGTCTAGCAATGATCTGAAATGATCAACATTTGGCAACAGAAATAAAAGCTATCATGGTGATGGTGAACTGGACACCTCTCCTCAGAGGCTCCTGAGAGTTTCACCTCACTCGTTTGCACCCCGTTGGCCTCACAATTCATTGATGCAGGCATATTTCGACCTTAAATCCTTCCCAGCCTGGCACTGAGAAGACCCAGAGGCAAAGGGAATCAAAGCTCACAGAGCATGGATGGGTGGGGTTCAAGCTTGGCAAGAGCCCAACTCGTAACAGCCTCAGATTGAGACTTTGGACACTTTCCCCAGTAGAGTCACGGGGCCTCATAGGGATACAAATAATGGGGTTAAAAGCGGAAGACATTCATCATATAGCTCTGAACATATATTCCCTTATAAGAACCCCCCACCTATCGCATGCTGTCTCCATAGTTTCAACTCCAATAATGATCTGGCAGAAAGCGTGACTGGCCTGGGAGAGGTGGCTTGAGCCTATAATCCCAGAACTTTGGGAGGCCGAAGCAAGAGGATCATTTTAGGCCAGAGTTCCAGACCAGTCTAGGCAACATAGCAATACAATACCCTGACTCCACAAAAAAATTTTAAAATTTGCCAGGTGTTGTGATGCCTAGCTATAGTCCCAGCTACTCAAGAGGCTGACACAGAGGATGGCTTGAGCCCAGGAGTCTGAGGTTGCAGTGAACTTTGATCACACCACTACACTTCCACCTGGACAACAGAGTGAGACCCTGCTTCAAAAACACAAAACAAACACCCCTCCCCCCAAACATGATCATATTGTATTATGTTTCTTTGTGTTAAGTGTTCAGTCTGACATGTAAACATTTAAAATTGCCTATGGTATTTCTAATCCTGGGTTATACATTTCCTCACTTTTTAAATATCCTGAAAGTCTCAGAATTATAAAAGTGGCTGTTCTCCTCTCGAGCTCCAAGAGGCCTAGCCTATACACTGGCGAGAGAAGCTGACCCAGCCCAGCGTGGTCTTCTACCTACCTGACGATGACTGGAACTCTCCCGGCACACGTGCCTGGAGAAACGAGAGGGAGTTTCCAAGTTCGCATCATCTCCTCTGGTGCGCCTCCCTGCCCAGCTGCAGTCAGGGACTGTGATTTGGAGGGCTTCTGGGAGTGGGAAGGAAAAACCAGGGGATAATTTACATGGAGAGCTTCTCTGTATGGACACCAGGAGACCCAGAGCTCAGGAAAATATAGCATCATGATTCACAGGATCTGCTTTTTAGCATGTGAAGCAATTCCTCCTCCTCTCTGCCTCAACAGATTTGCTGATGCTTCTTTAAGATGGGGCGAATGAGTAACCGTCCAAATCCTTGGAGGCAAGGAAAAGAAAACATTACCGTCTTCTCTTTGCCCTGCCCACTATCCTGGGCTTTCTGACCTGCTGACACCCACCTGTAGACACTATCTTAAAGAAGAGCTCAGATACCCAACGACCCCATGGAAGACTGAAGGAGGAAAGAGATCAGAGCATTCCTTAGGCTCCTTGTGGCCGTAGATCTCCCATCTGCGGGCACCATTTCTCCCTGACACCAGCTCCTCTGGGAAGCTCCTCCTCCTCCGGGGTTCCAGTTCTCACAGAGCTGCAGCATCTCTATTTCCTTGGACCTAAAGGTGATAATGTTTTCCATTGCTGTTAGTACTGGGGCCTTGGTGGATCCCTCAACCTGGCCAGCAACTCTATAATTATTCCTTTCATTAATTTTCATTCAAACCATCTGAGGAGCTCCTGCCAGGAGCTCTGGTACTGCCTCTGTTTCCTGCCAGGATCTCTGGTACTGCCTCTCATTTTCAAAATAATTGTTTTTGCAAATGAGATGAAATGCACAGATGTGGGTCGATATGCAGGTGGGGGCATTTCGAAGAGTTTATTTTCCTGGTGTGAGTACTAGGCTGAGAAGAGCTGATAAGGCTCTTGCAACATCCATGTGGCTTTGAACCCAAAGGCAATTCCAATCACATGACCATAGCAATCCCAAAGCATGGGTTTAGGGCCTCTGAACTCCGTCCCTAGCAGATGCACAGGGATTTATTACTTATCCTTGCTTTCTGCCACATGCTTATGAGTAAGAAAAGAACTCTGAGGCGCCCATAGAACACGTCAAGCTTCTTTGGGGAGTACAATCCACTGGGAGGGTAATGGGAAGAGCTACATGTCAACTGACTTTTATGTACATTGCACAACAGCCCTGAAAGGGAGCCGCCTTTATCTCTCCCTAACAGGTGAGCAAAAATATTCAAAGGTGGAGCAGCAGCTTGCCTGGGCTTGACTCCAAGGCTGGTTTTCTCCTCCCCATTGCACTGTTTCTTATAAGAGGCAAGTAAGACCCATGGTCTCCAAGAATTAAGCCTAGAGGGTTCAGGCTCCCTAGTTTTAGGCAAATGCAAAACACCAAAGAAAGAATTTTTTTTACAGTGTTTGGCCGGGGCTGGGTTTGAACCCGTCACCTCTGGCATATGGGGCCGGTGCCCTACTCCTTTGAGCCACAGGTGCAGCCTCAAAGAGAGAGAATTTTAATCTCAAGGACTGAAAACTAGCTAAGAAATTATAAGAGTTCTGTACCGTATAAGTGAAAGCCCATGTATAGAATGTCTGTAGAGTATAACTTATATGGTTTAATCCCATCATAGACATAATGTGTCTATACTATAATTATGCACAAAACTTGTCAGCAATAGTTATCTCTAGGATGGCAAGAGATGAGAGCTCTTCTGTGCAGTTTGGGTAATTTAATATTATATTTATTTTTTTCAGAATCTTATGGGGGGGAAAACAGCCTGAATGCCCACCAACCCAGGAATGGATTAACAAGCTGTGGAATATGTACACCATGGAATACTATTCAGCCATTAAAAAAGATGGAGGCTTTACATACTTTGTATTAACCTGGATGCAAGTGAAACACGTTATTCTTAGTATTAGAGAATGGAGAAGCATGAATCCTATGCATGAATCCACAAGAATGGAGAAGCATGAATCCTATGCACTCAATTTTGATATGAGGACAAGGACAATTAATGACACGGTGGGAGTGGGGTGATAGCAGAGAGAGAACGAATGAGAGAGGGGTGGGGAAAGGAAGAGCAGAGAGAGGGAAGGAGCGAGGGGGTGAGGTCTTGGTGTATGCCACATCTTTGGGGGGCAAAACACGATTGTAAGAGGGACTTTACCTAACAAATGCAATCAGTGTAACCTGGTTTCTTGTACCCTCAATGAATACCCAACAATTAAAAAAAAAAAAGAAAGAAAGAAAAAGAAATTCATGCCACTCTGTCCTTTTTCTCATAGGTAGTCTGGGAAAAACTATAAAATAGTAAACAGCCAATTGCAATATGGGAGTGGGGTAAGATGGGGAAGTACTGTGGGATGAGGGGACAGTTGGCCCAAGGTTATTAAACTAGGAAATGGTGGCAAAGATGTGTTATGTTATTCAATAGCCCAGCATCTTCAAGCCCTTTTTGAACCTGTGAGAAATTCCCAGCCTTATAATCTCACCTCCCTAAGGTAGGACCCAGAAAGCTCACCTCCCCAGTTTCTTTTGCAGCTGGAGCATACATGCATTCCCTAAACTACACCAATAAGACTCCCCTATGAATGACTTTGATTTTGAAATAAGAGAGTGGAAATAAAGGCCCCTCCTAGAACAACTGTGCGTTTAAGGCACTGCTTCTGTGGCTGCGCTGGTTGGAACGTGGGGTTCCTGGCTCAAACTTTACATCAATGCTGGTGGCAGGATCAGTAGCAGTCAAGTCAGGTTCCTGGCTGTTGTTCACCTCTAGCACCCAAGGCTAGGTGACATCAGGAATGGCAGTTTCCTCACTGGGTAAATCCTGCAGTCTGGCTTGGGCCACTGTCCTGGAAGTGAGCCTTGAGCTTGGTTAGTCAGCATGCTCCAAAACTTTATGAGCCATGTAATATCCATTTGTGCTTACTCTGCCAGATTTGGTTTCTACCACTTGCAAGTACAAAACCCCAGCCAGCACAAAAGGCTGACCATGGGAAGCGATGTCTAAACCGAGATGTGAGAGAGGAGTGAGGTTTAGCCGAGAAAGGGGAAAGGGAAAAGTGTTTGGAGCAGAAGGAATAACACGGCCCGGTGGAGATAGAAGGTGCACCTTGTGTATTTAAGAATGTTTTGTAGGATGCGATATGGTGAGTGGTAAGAAATGAGACAGAACAGGGCAGCCGGGGCCTGGCCATTTCGGGTCTTACAGACTAGGTGAAGAAGCACCTTAGCAAGACTGACTCAGCAAATGAGTGGGACTGCTGTTGTGGCTGAAGGTCTCAGTGACAAGAACTGAAAGGCAGGGGGAGACTCAGGTCAACTATCACTATTCTCCTAGTTCTGTTCACTGCCTCTAGAAATGATGCTTTCCCCAAACTCTTTGGCCAAGGCTGAGTCTCATTACCTTCATCTCCAAATTAGAGATGAAGAAAAGAACTTCAAAAAAGAACTTCCTAGACCTAGAGCAAGGTGTCTGTCATGAAATACTTTTCAACATGGGCCAGAAAACTACCTACGAGGGGTTCATCCAACGCAAGTACCCAGCGGATAGACTTTCCACCCAGCGCAAAGTGGAAGAAAAGCTTGTAATCATGGCATTTGCTCATTTTCTGTCTCCAGGTTTTTGCCCAGGCAACCCAGCTCATGTTCCATACATGACATCTGAAGACTCAATGCTCAGTCAGGATATGGTGAGGGCCAACCACCCATGGGTCAATTTGTGAGATGGATAAAAAAGATTGTTATAAATTCAGCAACACTGGCCTCAGTGGACCAAGGGCCAATTTGTACTTGAAGACTTTAGAACAGCGAACAGCATGCTCTGGGGATATTAATCTATATTATTAAAAAACAGTTCTAAAATCAAGTAAAATTATAGAAGCATATGTAAATGCAGAGCGTATGTGTTAAGTGACTTCTCTGAATGTTTAAAATGCACTGAAACCTCCCAGACAGTGGGAGAATAGGTAACCCACAAAACCCATTTTAAGTCATTTCTTCTTGTCATGACCCACAAATTACATAAAACTGAATCTCACATCTGTATGTACTTTAGAGAGAAACTAACTAACCGAAACGTAACTCAGAACAATGCCATTTGTCCAATGACTGCCCATTTCACTGAGATGTTATTTTCCTTGTTATGAAAAAGGCCCTGATCCGCATATCTAATATTTTCCTTTTTCACTGAACCTTTTTACTTTCTTTGTTTTTATTATTAGTTTCTTCCCTATAGCGTTCTGCCTCTGTCGTATGGAGGAAGTTTCTTTATTAAATTCACCTGAAAAGCCTATACTTCCCAGGATCCAATCAAAGTTTCACATTCTAACTGTAGGTCTGACACATTTTCCAATTAAGATACACACACTTGAACATAAACAAAGCCAGCACCTTGAGGCGGGTAGGAAAGTTTCTTAATGAGATTATCTGTTTTAAAAGGCAGATGACATGAATCAAAAATAAAAAAGCTCAGGAAGCAAGATCAATTATAAAACAGCATGGGGTAGGCAGTGAAGAGAGAAATCCCAGACTCTCAAAATGCTATAAATCTGCAGCTTGAATGCAGAATCTATTTCCTGATTTTTATTGTCTTGATGTAAGGAAATGAATCAGATTGTGCAAACTTCCACATTTACCTCTACCAGCAGTTCTTGAACTTCAGCTGGTATCATAATCGCCCAGAGCTTTGATAAAACTCAGATTGCTGGGTCCTACCACAAGTTTCTGATTCAGTAACTCAGGCATTTCTACCAAGTTTTCCAGGCAGCGCTGGCAGTGTTCTTCCAGGAACACACTGTGAGAGTGAGGCCTAGACAGCAAACTAGAGCTTGGGGCCAATCTCATAGTAACAAGGTGCTCCCTTCCTCCCACCCTCCCTCTCTCCCTTCCTTCCTTCTTTGCTTTTCTTCCTTCTTTTTTTCTTTCTTTCATCTTCCTCTCCATCCCCCTCTTCTCTCCCTCCACCTCCCTTTTCCTTTGAACATGAAAGGCCTTATAGCAAAACACGAGCGACCAGACATTTATTTTGCCAGAGACACACTGGTTTCAGTAACAGATACTCCACTTTCTGAGGTCCTGAAACAATTTACTTACCCAGCCTACACTTCAACATTCCCATCTTCAAAACAGAATAAGAACAGGAACTATTGTGAGGATTAAGCAGGACACATACAAAGCTCTCAACAGAGACCTTAGCACACAGTAAAGCACTCCATAAAGGGGACCACAGTGAATACTGTTTTGTTAATTTTCAAAAAACCCTGGTGATGTCTGACACTCAACTCCAAGGTGTTTTGAATAGCATTTATCAAAGAAAAAAAAAATCAATGGGCAAATGTCCCAGCCTTCTAGGACACAAACCAAAAATTAATATAAAACTCATGTCAAAAATCACTAAAATTGGTTTTTGTAAGTCTCTTTTTTGATAGGGAAATATTTTCTCCAATTGTTTTTAACTTCCTATCAACAGCAGGCATGAGATCTTGGGGTCCCCAAACAGAAAGTTCCAGAAGGGTTTCCTTATGTCTTACCATTTGAGCATCCCTATTCCAAAAATCCAAAATCCATAATGCTCCAATAAGCATTTCCTTTCAGTGTCATATTTGTGCTCAAAACTTTCAGATTCTAGAGTATTTCAGGTTTAAAATTTTCAGATTAAGAACATTCAACCTGTACTCATCGTAAAATACTTAGTCAAATAAATAGGTCTTTAACTGAGAAGCATGCTTATTTCTTGGGCATCTAAAGTCCCGTTGTAAATATAATTACCCAGGGTTCCTTTCCCTCATCTAGTCCTGCCTTTTCCATCAGACTATGCTGTGTACCTTTGAACATTTTGTGCAGTTCTAATCATTTGACGAATTCTTTGTAAAAATCAGTTTAACATCAGTTTTATCTCATCTAAGCTGCTTTTCATAAGAAGTTCGTGTCTACTAAGTTTTCTGCTAGCACAGAATCCAGTGCACAGATAATACATAGTAAATATTTGATCAGGATCAGATCAAATGTCCAATTTCCTAGGACGTTTGACCAGCAGAGTAAAAAAGCAAATGTTCTCCTGCACATGCCAATCAACATATTTCAAGAATACATGCATTTGACAAGAAAAAATAAGATATGACTTTTCCAATATGTTTTGACTGAATGGATATTAGAATTTCCCACCAAATTCTGGACTTCATTAATCCAGTTTAAGAGTCAAAATCAAGAACCCCTGATATGGGAATTCTTACTTAATAAGAAAGAATCAGGCAGAATTTGGCAGAATTCATTCAACTCAGTTTTATTTTTTTCTCTGGAAAACACGGACCTTTTTTCTTATCACTTTGTTTATACCCTCCAATATGGATATAAATGAAAATGCACTTCTGGGTCTTTGCTTTTCTTTTCTCGTTTTAAATTGCCTCTCTACTTCACCACAAATTGTATAGTTGGAGTTCCATTTGTGGCCAAAATGCAATTGTTTAATTGTGCAATATGCAATTTGTAATACAATTATGCTGGTCAAATTATTTCCTGGGCTGCTCAATTACTGTGATTACATTTGTTAAGTTTACAAGCCACATGCTATTATTCTCCTTCCCCTCTGGCTCGTAAATAGTTTTATTTTGCTTTTAGTTCTCAGGTTCAGGACTTCAAGTGGGTGTCATGAGGGGGAGTGAAATTTCATATCTTGTTTCTACCCTTATAGCTCCACTTGTGTTAATGAAGATGAGAGCTGAAGCTTAAAAAAACCACAAACGACTTTCACCGTTATGCGTCCACTCAACTCTTAAAGTGATTGATGACAGCACATTTCAAATTCATCTTCCAGAACATTTCATCTCAGATGGAGAAAATGACTAACATTTATTGGGTGCTTTCTGTGCACCAGGCACTAGACAAAGCAAGCCCTTTACACGCATTTTAATGTTTGCCTTTAGAACAAATCTGTCAGGTCAACACAATCATTACCATAGTGTCTTAGCCTAGGTTCCCTAAAAAGCAGAGCCTGTGATGAGGGCATGTGTGCAGGTAGTTTATTTGGGGAAAGTGATCCCCAGGGAAAGGAGTGGGACCAGAAAGACTGAAACAGGGAAGGATGGAAAGCCAGCCCAAGGGGGTACTATCTGGCTGACTTCCTCTGTGGGCAACTGGATTCTAACTGGTTAAGAGCAGCTGTGAGAAGCTATAAGAAAAGGGCCCTGGAATTAGCTGTCTGAGGCCCCATGGAGGGAATATTTTTTCCTCGGCTCCTATCTCTCTTGGTCAATAGTTATCCCTAAGAAGTTAACACCATGACATTTCCAGGATTGCTGTGGGTGACCCATGGGATTGTAGCAGAGAAACCCTAGGGCAGAATGTAAGACATTTGAGGAGCAACTGAGGGGAATTGCCATCAACTACACCTAGATAAAAATGTGGGCCAAGGCGACATGAAGCGGGCACAAGAGGGATGGCTAGAAGTACAGCTTTTCTACTTCTTTAAGTAGAAAATAATTGATAAATAGAAAATGCACATCGTTAATATACTATACAACTTGCTGAGTTTGGACATACACATGTGCCCATGACACCATCACCACAATCAAGATAATAAACAAATCTATCCTATCACCTCCAAAAGATTCTCTCTCTTCCCTTCCCTTTCCTTCCCTTCGTGGTGGGGGGGGGTAGGAAGTCTACCTCTTGGTAAGTGCTAACACTTAAACATGGTAAGTGCTAACAAGTTTTTAAATGTGTAACACCTTGTTGCTAACTATAGGCATTATGCTGTACAGCAGCTCACTAGAACTTATTCATCTTGTATAACTATAACTTTAGACTCACTGAAAAATTCCCCATGTTCCCCTACACACATCCCTGGAAACCACCATTCTATTTTTTGCACCTCTAAGATCAACTATTTTAGATGCCTTGTATAAGTGGAATCATGCAGTTTGTCCTCCAAAAACTGACTTATTTCACTTACCATAATGTCCTCAAGGATTATGTTGTCGTACATGGTAGAATTTCCTTTTTTAAAGCTGATTAATATTCCATTGCATGTGTATACCACTTTTCCTTATGCATTTGTCTGTCTATGGACCTTTGGGCTATTTCCATATGTTAGTGATTGTGAATAACACTGCAGTGAACATAGGAGCACAGGTTACTCTGAGATCTTTATTTTGATTCTTTGAATGTATATCCAGGAGTAGGTGTATATGCATGGGATAGTTCTATGCTGTTTTCCATAATGGCTATGCAATTTTGTATTTCCATCAGCAGTGTACAAGACATTCAATTTCTCCTCATCCTTACTAAACTTGTTATCTTGTTTTCTTTTTGATAATAGGAATTCTCACAGGCATGAGGTGGTGTCTCATTTGTGGTTTTGATTTGCATTTCCCTGATGCAGTTTTCATATATTTTTTTAGCACTTTCCTATATACTTGTTGGCCATCTGTGTGTCTTCTTTGTACAAATGTCTGTTCAGGTCCTTTGCCTATTATTTAATTGGTTTATTTGTTTGCTTGCTATTTAATTATTTTTTTCTTATGTATTTTAGATATTAACTCCTTATCTGATGTATGGTCTGCAGTTATATTTCTGCCAACAATGTTCATGGATTATACAGGGTTTTTTCCCTCTATTGATCATTTCTTTTGCTGTGCAGGATCCTTGTGGTTTGATGTCATCCTACTTGTCTGTTCTCTTCTTTTGTTCCCAGTGCTTTTGATGTCATATCCATGAAAACATTGCACAGGACCAATGTCATGAAACTTTTTCTCCTAGTACTTCCCCGTGAGTTTTACAGTGTCTAGTCTTACATTTAAGTCTTTAATCCACTTTGAGTTGATTTTTGCATATGGTGTAAGATAAGTATACAAGTTCATTTTCCTGCATATAAGTACCTGCTTTCCTAACACCATCTGTTTGACAAACTACTTTTTTCGTCATTATGTATTCTTGGCAACCTTCTCAAATGTCAGTTGACCATACATGCATGGTTTATTTCTGGACTATCTATTTTTTTCCATTGATCTATGTGTCTGCCTTTATGTCAGTATCATATTGCTTTAATTATCATAGCTTTGTATTATATTTTGAGAGAGGAAGTGTGATGCCTACAGGTTTCTTCTTTCTCAATATTGCTTTGGTTATTCTGTATATTTTGTTGTTTTGTATGACTTTTAGAATTTTTTTTATTCTTCTTAATAATGTCATTGGGATTTTGATGGGGAAGCAGATCATTTGAATAAAATATTAAATCTGCCAACTTGTGGACATGGGATGTCCTTGGATTTATGTGTGTTGTCTTTAATTGTCTTCAATAATGTTCTCTAGTTTTCAGTATACAAGTTTTTACCTCCTTAATTATGTTTATTCCTAAGTAATAATTAATGCTATTCTAAGGGTTATTATTTTATGAATTTCCTTTTCAGATAGTTCATAGAATATATAGAAACACCTATGTCTATTTCTATCTATGCGATCATGTCATTTGTAAATAGAGATAATTTTATTTCTTCCTTTCCATTTCAAATAACCTTTATTTCTTTTTCTTGCCTAATTAATCTGGCTTGGGCTTCTGTTATTATGTTGAGTCAAAATGGCAAGAATGGGCACTGTTTTCTTACTCCTGGTCTTAGAGGAAAAGCTTTCAGTTATTCACTATTGAGTATGATATTAGCATTGGGTTGTCATATAAGATGGCCTTTATTATGTTGAGGAATATTTCTTCTATACTTTATTTGTTGAATATTTTTAACATGAAAGAATGTTAAACTTTGGTGTTTTTTTTTTTTTTTTTTTGAGACAGAGCCTCAAGCTGTCACCCTGGATAGAGTGCTGTGGCATCACAGCTCACAGCAACCTCCAATTCCTGGCCTCAAGTGAGTCCCTTGCCTCCGCCTCCCAAGTAGCTGGGATCACAGGTGCCCACCACAATGCCCAGCCATTTTTTGTTTGCAACCGTCACTGTTGTTTGGCGGGTCCGGGCTGGATTCGAACCCGCCAGCTCAGGTGTACGTGGCTGGCGCCTTAGCCCATTGAGCCACAGGCTCCGAGCCAAGAATGTTAAACTTTGACAAATGCTTTTTCTTTATTATGTGATTTCAACTCTTTATTCTGATATTGTGGTATATCACAATCATTGACTTGCATATGTTGAACTATCCTTGCACTTTGAGGATAAATACCACTTGAACATGGTGTGTAATCCTTTTAATTCTTTTAATGTGCTTTGAATTCGATTTGCTAGTAATTTGTTCAGGAATTTTTTTTTTTTTGAGACAGAGTCTTACTCTATCACCTAAACTAGGGTGCTGTGGCATCAACCTAGCTCACAGCTACCTCAAACTACTGGGTTCAAGCAATTCTTCTGCCTCATCCTTCTGAGTAGCTAGGACTTTAGGTACCTGCCACAGCACCTGACAAATTTTTCTATTTTTAGAAGAGATAATGTCTTGCTTTTGCTCAGGCAGTTCTCAAACTCCTGAGTGGGCGGGATTCTCTTGCTTTGGCCTCCCAGAGTGCTAGGATTCCAGGTGTGAGCCACTGCACACAGGCAATTTGTTGAGAATGTTTGCATCTATGCTCATCAGGGAAATTAGCTTGTAATTTTCTTTTCTCATACGATCTTTACCTGGCTTTGATTATCATACTCTGTTTTTCAAAGAAAACTGAGGCTCAGAGAGGTTGCCCAAAATATAGACTTAGTATTTGACAGAACTCATGGTCTTATACTCAGATTCTAGCCCGTATTAGTTTTCTAGAGCTCCTTATAACAAATCACCTCAAATTGGGCAACTTAAAACAACAGAAATTTATTCTCTCATAGTTTAGAAGGACAGATAATCTTAAATCAAAATGCCAGCAGGGCTATCCTCCCTTGGAAGGCTCCAGGGAAGAATTCTCTTCTGGCTTCTAGTGTCTGCTGGAAATCCTTGATATTCCTTGTCTTGGGACCGCATCATTCCAACCTCTGCCTCTTTGTAGACACAACCCTATTCCTTCCACAGAGTTTGACAATTAAGTTCACAAACTCATCCTAGGAAAAGTGCTACATACCTTTTTACTGAATATCACTATGGTCACATTTGAAGTACTCCCCTTGAGAAGCTATGCACAAACACCAGTGCCTAATTCGCCCTTCAAAGCAATTTTGGGACTCTTTTTTTTTTTAATTTCCATCACAGCTATTATCATATGAGGTCTGCCAAGTTTGCTAACTCTTCCTAGAAAAATGCTTTAAACAGTGGACTGGGCACTGGCATTGGTGCATAGCTTTCCAAGGAGCAGTGACCGTAGCAATATTCGGCAATGAGATATGTAGTTCATTTTTCTAGGATAAGTTCATAAATTGTCCAACTTTCACATGTTTGTGTGCCTATATTCAAATTCTCCTTTTTTTATAAAGACACCAGTTAGATTGGACTTAGGAAGCAATCTAATCCAGTATGACCTGATGTAATTGGTGGGATCGCACCTACGGTGCATCTTAGCAGGGTACTGGTGAAACTTATTAAATGTAGAGTATCAATGTCTTTATATAGTGATCAAGAAAATGCCATGAAGGCTATCTCTAACAGTATGATTAAAATATTTCTGATTGTATATGAAGCACATT
>CAUYON010176701.1:0-37300 GCA_963573935.1 Arctocebus calabarensis
TTATGTCTCCCAATGAGAAAAAATATATATATACATATATATATTGAGACAGAGCCTCAAGCTGTCACCCTGGGTAGAGTGCTGTGGCATCACAGCTCACAGCAACCTCCAATTCCTGGGCTCAAGCGAGTCTCTTGCCTCTGCCTCCCAAGTAGCTGGGACTACAGGCACCCACCACAATGCCCGGCCATTTTTTGGTTGCAGCTGGCATTGTTGTTTGGCGGCCCGGGGTGGATTTGAACCCTCCAGCTCCGGTGTACGTGGCTGGCGCCTTAGCCCGTTAAGCCACAGGAGCTGAGCCAAGAAAAAAAAAAAAATATATATATATATATTTTGAGACAGAGCCTCAAGCTGTCACCCTGGATAGGGTGCTATGGCATCACAGCTCACAGCAACCTCCAATTCCTGGGCTCAAGCGAGTCTCCTGCCTCTGCCTCCCAAGTAGCTGGGACTACAGGTGCCCGCCACAATGCCCAGACATTTTTTGGTTGCAGCCATCATTGTTGTTTGGCGGGCCCAGGCTTCATTCGAACCCGCCAGCTCAGGTATACATGGCTGGCGCCTTAGCCCATTTCGGCTTTTAGCCAAGCCGAAAAAAAATATTTTATCTAAAGCATGAAAAGAAGTCACAGAGGCAGTCAATAGTTTTTAGTGTGGAAAAATGTAAAACTCAATATCATAAAACAGACTACAGGCACCCTGCAACATGGAAAAAATATTAATAATGTGCATGGTAATAGATTAATCTTAATATATAAAGTTCAGTAACAAAGTAACAGCCATAATAGGTAAAAATCAATAATGAAACACTGATACTCCCCCAGTAGATAAATGGACAAAACAATGGAAAACTCAGGAAGACATACTAAAGAACTAAAAAAAGATGTGAAAGTGATGTCAGCCTTCACTAGTACTTTTCAAAGATGCAAATTAAAATCAGAAGATGCTTTCTTTTGCCTATCAGACAAGCAAAAATATTTAGGATGATAACTGACATTGCTAAATGTGTAATGAAACAAGCTCCCACTCACTGCTGATAGTAGCATGAATGAGCATATTCTTCTGGAAAGAAATTTACCAACATGTTGGAAGAGTTTTAAATTTTTTCAGTAACCTGGTATGCCCTAGCAATTGCAGGAATCCAGTCCAAGGATACACTGAAGTTAGACAAAGATAAAACTTTCTACAATTTGCAGAAGCAAAATCTTGAACTGCCTTAACTATATGAGCATCAGCTGAAGTTTTAACACACAATGGTGTTTACACAGAGGTCTGTCTTGCAACTAAGAAAAATTATTCTTGCAATGAGATTTTTGTAATCAAATGGGAAAATACTATATAAATGTTCAGTGAAAAATACTGGGTAAGTAAAAGGGTATGATGATATTTTTCATACAAAAGTGCATAAAACCAAAGGTAGACATGCACGTGCCAAAATATGAATCTTGGAGTTGCGTAAGGGCAGTGGGTTTGAGAGTAGTTTTTTTTATTCTGATTCATTTTTCTTGGTACTTTCCAGATATCTTTAGAGTAAGCAATTATAACCAGAAGGGAAGTTTTTCAAAAGGCTTTGCGGAAAGAAACTTATGCATGTGAAATAGGATCGGCCTTCCATACCATCTTTCTCACAGCATATCAAGTAAAGCTTACTACCAAAATAGTGCAAGTAAAGTTTTACTTTGGAAAGATTGGAAACACAGATTTTTTTTCTTCTTCTTTTTTTTTTTTTAGCATTATGAAAATTTCTTCCTTTCTTAGAAACAACAGTCATAACAACAGTAACATAATTAACCAAAAACAGACCCTTTAATTGACAGTCTTATGAATGTTTTATATTTCAGAATAGAGTTGAAATTCAAACAGGCATATTTTTCACTTGCAGATGTCGTCCGCTGCTGAAAATGGAGACGCAGCACCTGGAAAACAAAACGAAGAAAAAACCTACAAAAAGGTACTGTGTTTTATTTTCTGTCTTCAAATCAGAAAGAGGGACCCTGTTTTTTTGTTTGGCTTGCGAGTATTGTCATGGGACTTGTCTTTCTCCAAAGTGGTGACGAGTTACTCTCTTCTTTTTTTTGGTTGCTACTGAAAACTTAGAGCCTTGAACAACACAAATGACAATGCACTGGGTATAGTTCTGCAGGTTAGAGTCTGATGTGGGTCCCACTGGCCCAGGATCCGCCATTCCTTTGTGGAGGCTCTAGGGGAGCGCCCGTACCTGCAACCCCTCTTCCATGGCTTCTTTCTCTCCTCAAAGACAGGCATGGCTAGCTGTGTCTCTCAGGCTGCATCACTCTGGCACTTTAAAGGGCCAAGTCATTGCATTCAACCTGCCTGCATAATCTAAGACAATTTCTTTTATTTTAAGGTCAGCTGATTACCAACCTTAAGGTCCTCTGCAACCTTAATTCTTTGTTACTATATTTTATAACATGTTCACAGGTCCCAAGGATTAGGGCATAGGCATCTTTGGGGGGCGTTTTTCCACCTGTCATAGTTACCTTGATATTTTGTATCTATTCTATATTAAGGGTAAGTAGTTATTTGAAGACCCCTATTATTCCTAAGAAGTAGTGTTCTTTTCACAGCATGCAAATCCTTTACTTGATTTAGTACTTTCTACCAAAATGTTAAACATTTTACCTTTGTATTCAAAAAAAATTTTAAATGTGAAATGCTCCTCTTCTTCCCCCCCTTTTTTAAGCCTCTCAAATGGCGTGTCTTTAGACCATTTCATGAAAATTTCTTTTCCAGACTTCCTAATGTACCTTGCCTTACTGTCCTTTAATTATGATAAATTCTTAGCTCCTAACAACTAAGCTGATATTCAGAAACATTACTGAGGTAAAGTATGTTCCTAAGCTCTGCTACTTCTGATTATAAATTGACTATACAGGCTCAGCAACTGTGGCTCAACGAGCTAAGGCACCAGCCACATACACCTGAGCTGGCAGGTTCGAATCCGGCCCGGGCCCGCCAAACAATAATGACGGATGCAACCAAAAAATGGCCAGGCATTGTGGCGAGCGCCTGTGGTCCCAGCTACTTGAGAGGCAGAGGCAAGAGACTCGCTTGAGCCCAGGAATTGGAGGTTGCTGTGAGCTGTGATGCCCCAGCACTCTATCCAGGGTGACAGCTTGAGGCTCTTTCTCAAATAAAATAAAATAAATAAATTGACTATACATTTTAGATTTTAAAAGTTCTTGCTCTTCTGCCCTTTTGGGAGTAGAAGGTTTGTGTATTGAAGGTTTATGGTATCTTTTTTCCTTTTCCTTTAACAGATAGCTAGCAAACGATTTAGTAATAAAGTACGTGAATTACCTGATCTGACCCCACATATTCAGGTCATGGAACTAGCATGATGTATTTCCTGTTTCCTTTTCGTTTTGGAGAATATACCCTTTTTCCTGGTAGGTCTTTTTTATCTGACTTTTTCACTCAGCCAAACCTTGATACATAAACAGGGAAGTTGTCATCCAAAGTGGTGGTGTGGTTAGGGAAGAGCAGGGTGAAGAATCAAAGGCTCCTAGGGTCATGTGAGATCTTTAAAATCTGTACATCTGGCCAAAGACAACAATATGCTATTATTTATTTTTAGACACAGGTGGAAAGCCAACTCCCATCTTATTTACCCAAGACTCTGTGTAAATTCAGTCAAGCATGGGACCCACATAGAGATGATGAAATTGCCAGCCTGTTATTACTCCAGGTCAGTTTCAGTCAGTATTCTCCGTCAGCATTAAGAGGCACCGCAGCTTTTGACTCAGTTCTGACCTACAGGAGCTCATTCATGATGCCAAAGTTAAAGAAAAACATATGACTGTGACATCTTTGAGTTTGCTAAGAAGGCCCTGCCCAAGAATTTAGTAAAGCTGTTGTCAGTAGTATCATAGGTATGAGTCCAGAATTCATGTCTCTAACAGGATCTTTGACATAGCGATGTTGGGAAGGTTATAAAATTGAAAAATTAGATTCCATGATAGCCGAGAATGCTAATAAATAAGAAAAGATGCAGGAAACTTAAGGTGGGCAATAAATAAATAAAACCGCCAGTGACAACTTTTTAAAATATGTAATAGTGTACTATAGGGATCTTTTTAATGATCTCTGATTTTAAAAAGAAGTAAGTGATAGAAGGGGAGGTATGGACGTTCTCTTAAAAAAGCACCAAAAAGCCCCAGCACAGCACCTAGAACTCTCAGGAAACAGGGTGTTGATATGCAGAGCCTGAGAAGGGTTTACTTAGAGAAAGTATTACTTTACTAACGGATAAAAGCTCAACTGAATTATTCAATTTAATTCTTCTCCATTAAACAGACTGATCTTCAAACAGGAGGTGTTAATGGCAGAGTTAGGAAAGCTGATAGTAAGAGTCACATGAGCTATTGCAAATGTGTTTACGTCTAAGCCCAGATAAACCATGTCCTTGATGAAGCTAGGGAAACCACTGGATGTGAGCTTTGAATACATCTGAGATGGGAAAATTGTCAAAAAAGCAGGAGATAAATAATATTCCTGTTTTCAAAAATAAGGAAAAAGCCCCTTCTAGAAACCAGAGTATCAATGAGACGTTGCTCCCCAGCATAACTTGAGCATCATAACTAAGCATATGGTTTATATACATTTAGAGAAGGAAGATGTCTTTTTACAAACCTGGAGAAGTTCATAAGGATATAGTTTATATCGAACTGACTGCATTTCCTATTTTGAAAAAAATCATTAAGTTATTCATAGATAAGGAGAATGTTCAAATCTAATGAATTTTGATATAAAGCACCTGGAAGAATCTGCGCTATCCTTTCAGACAGGGCAGAAAAGTATTTGTTAAATATTATACTTAGTAAGCTTGTACCTGATTGGACTAATCATATCAAAGACTGACAATTTTACTCCCTCTCACTAAGTGTCCACAGCATGATGCATGAGTTGGCCCCATGTAGCTTAAAATTTTCACCCATGACCTTAATGAAAGCATAAAAGCTGTGCTTTGCATAGCATGAATGACAGGCTGAAGATTTTAGCATAGCAGACTAGGTGAATGTCATCAAGGCCAGCATGCATGTCATTAAATGTCCTTTTACAAATAACTTGAAGTTATAATAAATTTCTGCAGGTTTTTTTTTTCTTTTTTTTTGGCCAGGGCCAGGTTTGAACCTGCCACCTCCAGTATATGGGACTGGCGCCCTACACCTTTGAGCCACAGGTGCCACCCAAGTTATAATAAATTTCTTTTTCAGTCCTGAGGTGCTGACCATGTGTACGCACCTGTTTAATATGAAGCCTTGAAGACCCATTATGTTTTTGCCCGTAATGGAAGCCAATCCACAATCCCAGGTTAAAGATCCCCAGATCTACTGCTCTAGGAATGGGAAAGATACAAAAGGAGTTTATAAGCAACTAGGTTTGGGTGGGGAAGGCAAGATGTGAACACAGTTTTAAAACACTGTAGTCTGTAATGAGGTGTGTTGAAAGGGGAGAAACCAGTATCTGTTAGATTTAAGCAGCAGTCTTAGGCTTTCTGTATCAAGCCCCAGATTTCCTGGGCAGCTGCCAGCAACACTCATCATCATGAGTGCTGTGACTTCCACGCGCTTTTAGGGAACACTCCGTGTTCATGGAACAATCTTACTATGTCTGTCTCGATTATTAACGTGATTATTTAGGGTGACTGCTTTTTGTTCTTGCAGTTGGCCATTTCCCTAATCCATTATCTTTCTTGGCAAGCCTGGGAAGAATAGCTAGAATTGGTCCTGGAGGTTAATGTCTTCAGCTAATGGCTAAATAAGAAGTTTGGTTTTAGCTGCTTAAAACAAGCTTGTTGCCCATTAAGACAAGCATTAAAGGCTGCCTGGCTATATTTACAGAGTGTAGTATTTCCATCCTCCATTGATTTATTAAGCATCTTCTGTAAGGGTTATAAACTCGGAGGCATTCCAAGGGTAGGCAGGTAACCAGAGTGAATTAACTAGGGGAGCTGTGGTAAACGGGAGCTACACCATCCTCTAAAGGGGGAAGCTCACAGTTCCAACTAACAGAGCTATGCATGAAGGCTTACCCTGGGTAGATGGCTGCTCTGATTTTTCTTTTTTTAGGAAACAAGAATTTTGGTGTGAAATTTGGCAATTTTTAAATATCAACAACTAAATCCAAAAGTTTTAAAAAATACACTGTGGACCAGCGGTTCTCAACCTGTGGGTCATGACCCCTTTGGGGGTCTCCTGCATATCAGATATTTACATTACAGTTCATAACAGTAGCAAAATTACAGTTATGAAGTAACAACGAAAATAACTTTATGATTAGGGGTCACCACAACGTGAGGAACTGTGTTAAAAGGTCACAGCATTAGGAAGGTGGAGAACCACTGCTCTAAACCCTATCTGGCCCACAAGCAGTGGCCAGTTTGCAACCTTTGACCCACCCCCCATTAGCGTAGAAAAGTAAGATAGCAAAGAGGATCCAAAAGAAATGCAGGTAAGAATTTGTCTCTACTTCTCATGACCTTACAATTTATTTGGGAGAAAAATACCTGGACCCACGTGAAAAAAATTTAATAATGACCCAAATCAATATTGAGTAAGTGCCAAGATAAGTGATATTTCATTTAATTATCTCGAAAGTCTTAATGAGCTTGAGGCCCACGATGGTCTTCTGCGGAAAGGTCTCTTCTCCAGACTTGTTAGTTAGGAGACTATTTGGCTAGGATAAAAATGTCATGGATGTCTCATTGCTTTGTGTCATGACAGAAAATCCTGCTTTCTTAGTGACTGTGGCTTCGGATCTGCCTTCTCATCTGTCTTGATGGGGAATCTGAGGAACACAGGAACAGTAGCAGGGATCAGCGTGATTACTGGAGAGTCTGGCCTGAGCAAAGCTAAGTGTCAGTGTTTGGGGAAAGTAGCAGACACTTTGGGAAGTGTTGGCTGGCTCTGAAGGACAGCCAGCCAGGGGTGCTGGTTTGAGGAGTTTGGAGGTTATGTTTTAGGGCAGTGTTATTGAGGAGAACTTCCTACAGTGATGGAAATGTTCTGTAATCTAATGTAGTAGCCACAAGCTTCATGTGGCCAGTAGACATTTGAAATGTGGCCAGTATATCTGAGGACCTGAATTATCTTTGTCTTAATTTTAGTTAAATGTAAATGTTAGTAAGCACATGTGGCTTCCTGCTACTGTGTCAGGCAGCAGTGGTGGGCAGTGAGGTGCCGTGACATTATGTGGAGGGCGGTGACATGATGAAGTGACTATGCAAACCTGGTGGCACAGCACAAGTTACTCAGGGTCAGGGGAGATGATGCAAGGTGGCTTTGCGTTAGTTGAGCAACAAAGCTGGGTGTGAAGTGCATAGGAAAAGACATGGAGAATAGTTTTGAACGGAAAATCACAGTGCAGTCTGACTTGAAAGTTTCTGATCAGGGTGACAAGCAGAATTTTTCTGCCTTTGATAGAATTAGATGAACTTGGGAAAGAGTGGTGTGTTGTTTTGGGGGTTGGCTTGTTTAACAAGATGAGAGACATGAGCTTACTTAGAAGAGAATGCTTTAAATTCAAGTGAACTTCTGATATCAGAGGTCTAAGTCTTCTCTATTTTATATGTAAAGAACTAGCCCAGCCCACCCCTTGCCCTTCCAAAGCAAACAGGTGTCCTGGTGGTTCATTGACATACGGACATGCCCCAGGTCATCTAGCAGGTCTTTGTCGGCGCTGGTGACTCAGTGGATAGGGCGCTGGCCCCATATACCGAGGGTGGCGGGTTCAAACCTGGCCCCAGCCAAACTGCAACAAAAAAATAGCTGGGCGTTGTGGTGGGCGTCTGTGGTCCCAGCTACTTGGGAGGCTGAGGCAAGAGAATCGCCTAAGCCCAGGAGGTGGAGGTTGCTGTGAGCTGTGTGATGCCACGACACTCTACCAAGGGCGATAAAGTAAGACTCTGTCTCTACAAAAAAAAAAAAAAAAAAAAGAATCTCCATCCGTATGCTGTCCTTGGTGATTGTCCATTGGAATAGACCAGAGCTTCCCAACCACCTGGGCAGAGACTGGCATGCAAATGTTCACAGCCATTTGCCTTTCTTCCCGTCCAATCCCTCTTCCCTAACACTGACATTCAGTGTCTCACCCTTCTGTCTTTTGCTGCTTCTTCCTGGGGCTGCTCACAACAGCCCTCCCCACTGGGAGATTCTGGTTTGATGACCCAGTCTGCGGTGGGGTAGCAGTCACCTGCCTGTAGCACCAACGCCTCGACAGTGCTGTGCTGTATCTCTGTAGCCGATTTCCACCATGGCAGGTGCACTTGCTGCCAGGACTCGGAAGGCTCCATTAGGACCAGGGGCCTGAGCCCAAGTGCTCTAGCTTTTTCCTTTTTGTTTTCTATCAGTGGAGGCGGGCAGCAGTGAGGTAAGAAGGAGTGATAACAGGCCCCGACCACATCACAAGGAAAGATGCCTCTTGTTACTTTTAAATATGAGTGAGGTACTGGCTCAGACACACTGTGCTCTAAGAGGAAGCAAAAATGTCTCTGGGAAGACACACAGAATTACTGGTAGTAATTCTCTCCAATTCTGGGGAGAATTGGATAGCGAGATTTTTGAGTAGGGGGCATTTCTTTTCATATGCCTTTTTATGCGTATTTTATTTTGAACCGTGTGAATGTATTGCCTATTCAAAAGTTGAGTAAATATCATTTCAGAATGTTGGAGGAGAGTAGGGATGCCCTGATCACTATTCTTTTACTTTAGATTTTAGGAAGCCACAACATCCATAAAACACGCAAACTTGCCTGTGCTGTGCAGCAGTTGTCAGGAGTAGCACTGATGATGATGATGAATATCCCTTTGAATTCTAAAAGTTCTTCCTTATTCATCCTTATCCAAACAACCCTAACCCAATGGTTCTGTTGCCCAGGCTGGAGTGAAGCAGCACTGTCACAGCTCACAGCAGCCTTGAACTCCTGCCTCAACTTTCTGGGACTACAGGCATGCACCACTACATTCAGCCCATTTTTTTTTTTTTTTTTTTTTTGTAGAGATGAGTCTCACTATGACCTAGGCTTGAACTCCTGGGCTCTAGTGATTCTCCCACATTAGCCTCCCAACCTGTTGGGAGCCTGGATATGAACCACCAGGCCTGGCTGGGATGCTGCATCTTATAATACACAGGATAGACCCCACCACCACCAAAAGCAAAGAGTTATCTAAATGTTGTTAGTGCTAAAAAACTTTGCCCAAACTTCCTTTTTAAGAAAAAGTTAGATATGAATCCACCTCTTCCACGTACCAGTTTATAGGCATTTTTCCTAATTGACCTGATCTAAAAATTTTTCTCATTGACAAAATGTAAATGATACCTACCCTATCTGGTTCATAGTACTGTGAGGATCAAACAGTTTAATAGGTGTGAACAAATACTGGGAAAAGTAGGATACTAATGAGTGAGGTCACTGTTCTGATTAGAGCCACAGCCCCTGATCTCCAGGGAGTTCCATAACAGAGCCCTGGGTTCCTGGTGAGAAGTGTTGCTTAGCTCCTGGTCCTACCTGGTCAGGCCTGCTCACAAGAGGTGGGCTACGAGTGCCAGGAAAGGATGTTCTGCCCTTCCCAACAGCAGTGGCATCTGCAATCGGAGAAAAAGATGTGCTCCTACCGGTTGACTGCTGCCGAGCTATAAAGACTGAGCAGCAAGCAGGTAGCTGCATCATTTAGCAGGGACATTTTTAAATGATTCCATGGTAATCATGCACCAATCCAAGCACCCATCCTCGCCCCGTGCAGATCAGCCCTCTGGACACTTGAACTTCTGTTTGGTGTCACCTGTGCATCTGTCCTCTTCCTTGCTGAGTACTAAAGAAAGTGATCCCAAGTCTGCTGTTGTGCCTTCTAAGAAAGACACTACAAACACTTCAGCAAAGGCAGTTGGCGGCTTCAGGTTGAAACCGCTGAGCGTGCCAGCTCTCTCATCAGCCTGGTGCTCTGAATGGTTCCTTTTTGAGCGACCTCTTTCAGCATTCCTTCTGGAGGAGATGTCTGCTAAGCCACCCAGTTTTGTTATACTTCTGCGTTCTGATTAACAGTGGGCACTCCATCTTTGGGTCCCTAATTCCAATAAATATCACACTGGTATCCTAAAACACTACCCATAGGAGATAATATTCAAACCCATAACTTACTGCATGCATTCCTTGAGGGGCAACACAGCCCCATGTGGTTGAGAGGTGTGCAAATGGCAGGCTAGGAGGCTGGGTCATTCGGTGATTCTGCAGCTGGCTGGGACATCCAAGCTGTGTTTCCTGCTCTCAGGGCACAACGATGTTTTTGTTTTCCAATTCAAAGGCTTAACATAAGCAGGTGATGTGCGTGCTGCCCTGCACAGCACAGCTTGACCTGGTCAGCAGGCCTGGGATTTGTCCACCTTTCTCACGGCCTCCCCCTCCTTTGCCTGAGCTCTTAACAGGTTTTAAAACATAAACTTTTTTAATTCTGAAATTTTCTATTCTGGATTTTGGAAAAGAAGACCAGCATTGTAAATTGGGTTTTACTCGCACATCTACTTAAGGAATAGACTATGCGCTTATTCAAAATTTTTGCTGTCTGTGGAGTTAGAGTCATTATTTATCAAGTTCACTGAGGTTATTCTAGCCAGAAACCTATGGATGCAGTGAAATAAAGACTAATAATTACCGATCAGCAGCAATTTTAAAAGCTGTGCTAATAAGAGCTAACATTTATTAAGTGCTTGGTGTATACCAGCACCATTCTAAGCACTTTGGATTACCAATTCATTTAATCTTCATAACAGCCCTGTAAGGTGATACTGTTCCCATTTTATAGATGAGAAAACTGAGGCACAGAGGGGTTAAGTAACCTACTTCAGGGCACAGAGCAAGTAAAGGGCAGAGTAAGTGTGAGATTTTAGCCCTCGCTCTCTGGGGCCTATCAGATCCTATGTACTGCACTATTGTCTGAACTCATTGGTGTCCAGAAGGCAGTGCTGCCCATGACATTAAAATGGTGATTCTCAACCATCCACTGTAATCATGAAGGCCAGTGGCACTGATAAACCCAGCCATTTTGAAACGGGAAAAGTAATTCATAAAATTGAACAATTTTAACACAAATTTTCCCTAATTCAGTGGTTCAAAAGCCAACTTTCCCTGTCCCAAATGTGTCTCATCTGAATACAGAAACTGAACCATAGCCTCAGGAATACCTTTTTTTAGAAAGTCCTTAGTAATTTCCAGATGAAAAACAAATAGATCCCTTGGGCGCTGTGCAGAACACTAGGAATAGGAAAATGACTGAAGCGATCATTTCAAAAACTGTTCCTGAGTACAGAACTCAAAATTGATGGTAAGGGGTGAGACCCGCTTGGCAGGGTGACATATTTCAAATTGTCAAATTAGTTTAAAACCTAACTGTCTGGCAGTTCTGCAGACCGTCGCAGAAGGTGTAATAACTCACTAATAATCCGCTCAATAGCAAAAAAACAATCTGGGGAAGAAAGCACTAGATAGGAAGGTGACCGTTTGGAAAGTTATTTCCCCCTGTGAGAATCCAGGTCTCCCAAATCACACTCCTATATTTTCTGGTGAGTTCAGTTCCCAGTGTCGGTGACTTTTCATTATACCAGAGAAAGGGCAGGGAAGCAGCTCAGTCCTCAGCGTGGACGCTGCTGCCTTTCGGGTGTCATTAAGGAGAAAAAGAAAAGACGGTACTGTGGTCTCTGTGGTGCTGTAAAATTAAGACTCTCAGTCTTTCTTTGTGTGTTTCGTCCAACTTCTGACATGCATGTGCACGCAGACACCAGGAGAACAAACTGGGTTCAGTTACAAAGAAAATTTTCACCTGCTCCTGGGGTTTTGCTGTACTTTTTTTCTGGTGGAGAAGATGAGCTGCTCTTCCTGCAATGCCATTGATTTCCACTCATCCACGACGTGCTGCCATCTCCTTTATATTCGGGGTAGGGGAGTATTTATTTGGTTATTGAGCATGGGGCTAAAATATCGGCTGTCTGGGGAACATCCTTATTCTCCAGAGCTGAGCTTTCACATTGTGACCTTGTCATTTTTTACGGATGTGGTTAATGCCTGGAATATAAGGCATACTTTTGATTTATATCCCTGCACTCATTCATTTCTTCAGTTGACAAGTACTTTTTGTTTTTTAGCTTGGTACCATGCTAGGCCTTGGGGGTAGAAGAGAGGCCAGGACAGACATCGTCCCTGTCCTAATAATGCTTTCATTGTTGTGGCACAGACAAATGAGAAAAAGTCAAGATAATCAAATAATTACCAACTTTAAAAGTAGTACAATGACAATGAAGAGAGGCAGAAGTGTTGCCTTTAAGATGAGGCATTCAGGAGACCCTGTCTGTATGGAGCCGGCAGGGGGCTGGGATCCTTAAGTGTGAGGAGGTGGCCAAGAGAAGTGTAGAAGCAAAGAGAGAGAAGGCTTTTGTCAAGCTCTGGAGCTGGAACAAAGCTGGGTGGATCCAAGAAACCTTGTTTGGAAGGTTCTGAGCAAAGAGCAGACAAGTAGAATGAGAGCAGTGGTTCCAGCCGGGGCCAGTTTTGTCCCCGAGGAGACAATCAATGTTGTCACACCTGAGAGGAAGGATGCCACTGGCATCTGGTGTGAGGGCAGAAGTCTGCTACACATTCCGCAATGCACGTAAACGTCCCCCCACAACAAAGACTCAAGAGTCCAAAAGTCAGTGATGCAAAGCTGAGCCACCCTTGAGTTAGAAAAGGAGGCAGTGGGCCAGGCTGTGGACTAGAGGAAGAAAGAAGAAAACAAGTTTGAGCTACATTTCAGAGTCAGTATTGAGTGGGCAGGGCTGTGGTTGGAGGCGGGGGTGAGGCAGGGAAGGGGAGATGGATGATCCAGGGTTCTAACGTGAGGATCTGGATGGATGGTGGCCATTTGTCGAGAGGGAGAGGGATGGGGAGGGAAAATCAAGTTTTTGATTTGGACATGGTAGTTTGGGAATGTCATGACGTCAGCCATGGAAGGGGAAAATGGAAGGGGTGATTAGAAATGTGGATTTAGAACTCAAGGGAGAGGTCTGAGGTTCAGTTTCAAGTTGCCCATTGGTGAGCCGGATGAAGAAGAAAGCCCCCACGAGTGGGGGACATCCACATTTTGATACTAGCTCCTAAGGCCTCTGTCCACAGAGCTACATGCCCAGTAAACAAAGCTGGCTAAGTCATCGCCTCCTAACTTTCCCTTGGCCTTCTCTGACCTACAGGAAGCAGTGCACAGCCTGTCCCCAGTGGCAGTGTTGTGGCCCATCTGCTGCCTTAATCTTGGGCACAGAACTAGCTCCTGCAATGCCGAATGTGTCACCCTCACTCCTTTCCACACAAGCTGTACCCTCTGATGTCTTCCTTCCAGAAAGACTCCTATCAGTGCCCACCCTCCCAGGCCCCTCACACCCTGCGCTTACCTCTGTTGTCACAGATGACTTTGTCTTGTAATATGATTGGTAGGTGTGTCCTGCCAACCGCACCATGAGCAGCTGGAGAGCAGGGGCCTTGCCCAATCACCGTGCTGTCCATAGCGTCCCACACAGTGCCTGGCCTATAGCATTCAAAAGATGTATCACTTTCTTCTTCTTAATTCTAAAGTTTTTATAGACTTTCCTCAAAGGGACGTTCTTGAGCCTACAGTTCTGTTTCTACAATTAGAGGTGCGAGATGTGAGGGCAGTGGGGATGGAGAAAGGGCAGCATGTGTACTTCGGATGTTTGAATCACAGAAGACCCTGGGAGAGAGCTCAGTTCTGTTCCCTGGACCTTTTCTGTTTCAAAGATGATCGTGGTTATGTCATGGGTCACAGTACGGGCATTTGAAAGTTGGCTGTGAATGACATGGCATCCTTAGTCCCCTTGTCTATAGATGGCTGATGACTGGCCCTTCCCAAAAGAACATCAGCAATGAATTTTAAAAGGCAGTCTTTTTCCCAACCCTGTCACTTAAAGGTTCTCTTCTTTCCAGATGCGGGCCCAAGTAAAGGCTGCCCCTAGAAACATGGCGGTAATTGCCAGAGAGGTCAGGATTTGGGATACACTGGCAGCCCATTTGTCTAGCACAGCAGCACAGTAAACACCCTTTCCTTCACAACACAAAATAAATAGGATCAATGATTGTTCAGGTTTGCTATTTCAAAGAGGGTGAGAGGCACCAATAACCTGGCAGTTTTCAAAGCAGCCTCACAAAATTGCAGAAGAACGCAGACTTTCAGACTGCACTTAGGTCCCAAAGGCAGGCAGAGCACGGGCCGTTGTGCCCAGCTTCCTTCCTCACCAACAGTGGCCTGAGAAGGGCATCTGTGGCCCGGGCTATCAGGCCAGCTGTGTCCTTTATGAGCTCAGCCCCCTGCAAGACAATGTCTGAACACAATGATATTTGTGGCTTGAATATTAAGTCTATTACTATATGAGAAGGCACTAGGAAGATGGTGATTGGCTGCACAAATACTAAACTGCTATTACTGTTGCTGGCTCTCCCTCACCACCCCATCCCCCACCCCCACCACCCTCCCAAGCAACTTCAAGCCCTATGAGAATAAGGCTGTGCCAGACCAGGTGGAACCCAAAACTTCGTGAGGGACCCAGTATTACTGCCACTTTCTCCATATTGGGACCCTGTTCTCTCTCCATGGCAGGCTCTAGTACAGTGGTTCTAGGGGTTTGCAACCTTCCTAATGCCATGATGAATTATTTTCATAGCAATGAAAATAATTTTATGGTTGGGGGGGTCACCACAACATGAAGAACTGTATTAAAGGGTCACGGCATTAGGAAATTTGAGAACCACTGCTCTAATACTACATATTCAGGGTGACAGGTCATTTTTAAAAGTAAGTGGAATTCTATGGCTAAAGGAAATCTAACTTTTATGCATGAAAGACACCTTTACAAAAACATCTTATGCCTAAAAAGGGAAAATACTTTTCTTAACTTTTCATCATATTAAAGAAAAGTTACAAATTTTCTGTCATAGCTTTGCCATCTCTCAGTGCTGATTAGTGTGAGGAAACTACTTTAGACTTCAAGAACCCCTCTCATGAGTAGCTCATGCTGTAATTCTAGCACCCAAGAACTCGCCTGTCTCTGCCTGTATACCTTCTAACTGCTCTTCCTGGCCCAGTGGGGTTCTCCTGGGCAGAATGAAATGTCATCTTCTCTAAGGACACAGAATGCAATAGAATGGGGTGGAGCGTGTGTATCTTGAACTCAGCAAGATTGAAAGATTGGGGAAGGTGGAGGTGGGCAGGCAATAGGCAGCTTTGCATTGCATGCATTTTAAAGAAAATCATGGGGAAAAAACTTGTTTCTCTGGGGCGGTGCCCGTGGCTCAGTAGGTAGGGCGCTGGCCTCATATACTGAGGGTGGCGGGTTCAAACCCAGCCTTGGCCAAACTGCAACAAAAAAATAGCTGGGAATTATGGCGGGCGCCTGTCGTCCCAGCTACTCAGGAGACTGAGGCAAGAGAATCACCAAGCCCAAGAGCTGGAGGTTGCTGTGAGCTGTGACTCCACAGTACTCTACCATGGGCAGTAGTGAAATTCTGTCTCTTAAAAAAAGAAAAAATGTCGGGGCAGCGCCTGTGGCTCAAAGGAGAAGGGTGCCGGCCCCATATGCCAGAGTGGTGGGTTCAAACTTAGCCCTGGCCAAAAACTGCAAAAAAAAAAAAAAAAAAAAAAAAAAAAACTAAAAAAATGCCATTTAGTTTTGGAATTCGGATCATACTAACTTAAGTTGTATTAATATTCATCTCTGTGCTTTTTATTCATTTATTTCTGAGCAATTTTTTCATATGGATTCTTCATTGAAAATTATTGCTAATTTTTAAATGTCTATTTTTGGGAATTATGGAGGCTTTGAATTGTTTTAAGTGAGTTTACAGATGGGTGAGTAGAAACTACACAGTATGGTAACGACTCTGATGAATCTAGCCAAGGAGAGGGTGTCTTACCAGCAGCCAGGTGGCTGCATGGAGCAGATGTGGCGTCTCTCAGTGTGGCGCCCTTGGCCCTCAGAATTCCTAGCGGGGACACACAGCAGCTGGTACACAAGGCAGAGTCTGGCCGAATCTGGGGAAACAGGCCATGCGGCCCTTTAACCTGGGACTGCCATTTCATGGAGGAAGATTTAAACCAAAACTCTACTCCCGTAATAGGAAACTTTGCAGCCATCCAGGCCTTTCCTACTTACTGACCCAAATTCAGTCTCAGCAGAGTCACCTGGTCCAGAGAGCATAAGGAACCCAGATGGCCCAGAGCAGTGTCTTTGTTTTCAACGGTCCCTGCCCCACAATGCCAGTTTCTCTACACGTTTTCCTTCCATAGATAAATCTGGGCACCTGCTCGGGTTTTTCAGGGACACAGCAGAGAACACAAGACTTGGCCTGTGATCTCATGAAGCAAGTTAAAAGGTCTAAGCATTTTAGCATTATGACCTCTTAGCTTTCAGAATGTCTATTCCATCTTTGACTCCCCCTGGTTGATTAGGGGATTGCCTATGATCCCAAGTTCTCACTAACACTGGGCACTATCTCTTTAAACCATTTTTGCCATCTGGGTGGGGGAAAATGCCTTAATTTTCATTTTTAAAAATTTTTTAATTTTTTTAAATTTCAAATTGATATGACGGCACAAATTTTTAAGTTACAATGTTCTTACTTCCAAGGTAAAGTTCAAGTTATAGAAGAGACCCTTGCCCAAGGGGTGTGGTGAATACCCTCACACTTTGCACATTAGTTAATGTTCATTTTAATTGCATTCATCTTTATTATTGCAAGTTTGACTCTTTTCACCTGATTCATATTGATATATATATAGTCTTTTGAGAATCATCTACAAATACCTTTTGCTGTCTTACTTATAAGTGCTTTTTATATATTAAGGACCTTGCATTTTTGTTGCAAATTTTTTTTGGTCTTAAATAAAACCTTTCATTTTGCTTACTTTTTTTTTAACCCAAGCTTCTATAAAGTCAAATTTATTAATGTTTCCCTTAAGACTTTTGTTTTGCTTTTAATTTTGTGCTAGTAATACCTTATTTTAATTATAATAACTTATGACTTCCATGGTGTTCTTAATTTTTAACATGTTAGGATGGTGTTTACCTTTGATCCTCTATCTAATTGAATTTTAGAGTTATAAGGTCATTACCTCAGAAAAGGTTTCTTTTGTGATTTTTATTGAAAATTTATTAAATTTATTAGTGAGTTTAGGAAGAAACAGCATCTTTAAAGTATTGCATCTTCCCTACCTCGATTGAAATTTCTAAAAGCCAGGCAGAGTAGCTCATGCTATAATTCTAGCACTTGGGAGGCCAAGGCAGGTGGATTGTCTGAGCTCACGGTTCAAGACCAGCTTGAGCCAGAGCAAGACCTCATCTCTAAAAATAGCCAGGGGTGGCACCTGTGGCTCAGTGGGTAGGGCACTGGCCCCGTATACCAAGGGTAGTGGGTTCAGACCTGACCTAGGCCAAACTGCAACAAAAAAATAGCTGGGCATTGTGGTGGGCGCCTGTAATCACAGCTACTTAGGAGGCTGAGGCAAGAGTATCACCTAAGCCCAGGAGTTGGAGGTTGCTGTGAGCTGTGATGCCACAGCACTCTACCATGGGTGATAAAGTGAGACTATGTCTCTACAAAATAAAAATAGGGCAGTGCTTGTAGCTCAAAGGGGTAAGGCACCAGCACCATATGCCAGAGGTGGCAGGTTCAAACCCAGCCCTGGCCAAAAACTGCAAAATAAATAAATAAATAAAAATAGCCAGGCATTGTGGTAGGTACCTATAGTCCCAGCTCAGGAGGGAGTCGGGAGGCTGAGGCAAGAGACTTGCTTGAGCCCAAGAGTCTGAGGTTGCTGTGAACTATGATGCCACAGCACTCTACAAGGGTGACAAATTGAGACTCTCTCAAAAAAGAAACAAAAACAAAACAAAAAGAATGAAATTTCTATGTATTTGTTGTCTTTTATGTTCCTTAGTAAATTTTTATTTTCGTCATAGATTTTGTGCCTATTTTTAGTTAAATATATTCCTGTGTAACTTATATGGAATTTTTTGTTGTTGGTGTTTTGGGAGGTCCCCCCCGCGCCTATTGTGAATGGGATTTTTTTTTTCATTATGTTTTCTTGCTGGGAATATATACGTTCTTAATTAATGGGAATAAATGACCAATTTAATGTTGTTTTTAAACTTTTCCACTATATCCATGATTGATTCTTGAGTATTCTAGACAACAGACATATTATCTGTAAATTATAATTTTTCTCCTTCTAACAAATATTTTGTAACTGGTTTACTGGTCTTACTCTATTAACCTGATCTTCAAAAATAGTATCAAAGAATCTTTGTGATATAAGGAAAGTCTTGATTTTTAAAGGGCAAGTGGCTCTTATACTGTTTCCTGTAATTCATCCTCTGCTTTCACAGGTTTTTAATAAATAGCTAATTAAAATATCTTAAATACATTTAGGAAGCGTCACTGTAGTGCTTCTGTTAGTTTACTGGTGTCTTATAGCTTGAGAAAGTGTTTTCCATATTAAGAAAGTTTCTTTCTCACTCTGGTTTTACAAAAAGTTTTTTGAAGTCTTAACTGAATATCAACTTCTTCATGTAATTGATTTAAACTGACCATGGAAAGGCAGTCGTTGTAAATGCAATTAGCTTTTTGAGATACTCTAAGTACTAGCAAATAATAAAATTATGTTTCTCTTAAAATACTGTTTAATTTAGATTTTACAACATTCCAGTAGTAATTATATTATTTGGGGGGAAGTTTTTAAAATTTATTCCTATAGGCCTGTTGATTGTTCCCTGCCACACCCAGAGAACGCTATGCATAAATTATCCTGAAATTTAATGCTGTCTCACTTTTGTGGTGGGCAGGTTGTTGAAATCATTTCTCCTGAGAAATTTTGTTTGAGCAACGCAATAAAAAGGACTTCTGTGAGGTTTTTACCTGAAATTCTGTACTTACTCATCTCAGTTTACCTTCTGCTGATATTGTCAACATTGTTTCATTAATTCATTATGTTACATTTGGGTTTTGGTTTCTGCATTGGTAAAATTTGGGGTATAGATGACCGTTAAATGTCCTTTAAGTTTCTTGGTTTCTTGGTGGTGATTGTGTTTTGTTTTGATTCTGTGCTCATCTCCTGCGGCAATTTTTTTTTTTTTTTTTTTTTTTTTTTATCAGCTGACCTTGAGGTAGTGAGAGTATGCAGGTGGGTCAAATGTAATAATACAGGTTCTTAAGCATAAGAAAAGAACAACCAAAAGAGGGGTGAGTGACACACAGGTGAAAAGGACTCAATCTGCCATCATTGGCTTTGAAGATGGAGGAAGGGCCATGAATCAAGGAATGTTAGTGGCCCCCAGAACCTGGAAAAGGCAAGTCCTAGGAAATGGAAAAGGATTCTCTTCCAGAGCCTCCAGGAAGGAACCCAGCAATATCAATACCTTGATTTTAGCCCAGCAAGATGTATATTGGATGCCTAGTGTATAGAACTATAACATAATGAATGTGTTGTTTTAAGTCCCTAAATTTGTGGTGATTTGTTATAGCAGCAATAGAAAACTAATACATATATCCATTTTTAAATAATACTTGAGGCATCCCTTTTCATTCTTTGCCCCTATTTCCCCGAGCCCTAGGGTATGACACAATGCAAGCCCTAATTGATCACTGTCAAAAGAATAAATGGATAGGTAATGAGTTTATAATATGGAAGAATACATGTGGCCTTCTGGGTAGAAGATGGTCTTTGCAGACCTCTCTACACTGGAGAAGAGGAAGGTTGTACCCAACAGAAATATAGCACCCTTGCCTTTCTCCTTTTTGTTCTGTGAGACCACTTCTCCATCTTAGGCCCTGGTTATTTCAGGACTCTCCTAGGCTTGAAGAGCCAGTGGGATCGTGGCATGATGCCACAGTATACGAAGTCAGGCAATCAAGTTCACAAACTTGTGGGAAAAGTGCTACACACCTCATTGCTGAATATCACCACAGTCACCTTCAAGTACTCCCCCTGGAGTACTGATGCCAGCACCTAGTCCACCCTTTAAAGCAATTTCGGAACTCTTTGCATCAGAGCTGTCATCATATGAGGTCAGACAATTAGTGTGCAAACTTGTCCTTGATCTTTGATGGGTGGACTAGGTGCTAGCATTGATACCTATCTTCCCAAGGGGAGTACTTTGAAGGGGACCAAAGTAACATTCAGCAATGGAGTATACAGCACTTTTTCTAGGATGAGTTCACAAACTTCATTGTCTAATTTCCTATGTATGCTTAACTTTATTTTTCTACACACTCTCATACCAGACTTTGGTAACTTTCTGCTCTATTCATTTTCCCTGGGCCATGGAAAAGGGGAGAAAATCTGCACCTTTTCCCACGAAGGATTAATTTTTTAAATCCACAGAGTCATTTGAGTTACTAATCCAATGGATTTTCCCAATCCTTTAAGAAAGGGTGGGAAAATATGCAAGATATTACTGCCTCTGCACCAAAGTAAAACCAACTCAGGTTCTCTAAAAAACAGATGAGAAGGAAAATGTAGCCCCCTGCCCACTCTGGGCCTCTGTCTGTTTCCCCTCTCCAGGCATCTGGCAAGGCATTCAATAAAAGCAATTGTGTAGTCCCAGGTACTTGGGAGGCTGAGGCAGGAGAATCACCTAAGCCCAGGAGTTGGAGGTTGCTGTGAGCTGTGTGACAATATGGCACTCTACCCAGGGTGACCTTCATTGCCTTTGCAACCTTCTAACATATTTTGCCTTCTAGGGTAATACATTCACTGATTCTGGGATTAGGATAGGACATCTCTGGGGGCCATTGTTCTGTCTGCTGTGATACAACTTAACAGTGGCCTCCTCTGTCACCCGTAGTTCTTTGTGAGACCATTATCAGATTGCTGTCAGTCTGGCTGGAACTCTCGGAAGACACCGAGGTCCTGAGGTATAGACATTGTCTCATGTCTGTATTTCCTTCTCCTCTTCTCTTTCTCTGCCCTTGTCCACGTACCTCCTGCCATAAAATAGATATGCCCAATAAATGCAGCTCCAGCACCTAAATCTTCCTGTTATAAACTGACATAAATAAGAGATAATTTTACAGGGTACAAGCAGGAAACTGGGCTTCTAATGTGGCTGCCTGTGATTGAAAAGCAAATGTGGCTCATGTTACTACTGTGACCGTGAAGCTATTAATGTTTGAACAGAATTTTCAAAATGAAATTTGGAGTTTGCTGCCAGAGATAGTGCGGTCTCCTTCATTTCCTCTGTTACCATGCATCTCCCACAGTACCATTTGCCATATTATTTCTTTGGTGTTTATAGAAGCCAGGCGTGTTTATGAAGCATGTCAAAAGGAGGAAGTGATATATGGAAAATCTCTGCATGGGGTATGGAGTCAAATGATCCCTAGATTTGGAACCAACGGCTATAAATAGGCCAATGACTTCATATGTACCGTGGGACTGGTATTTTCCATCTTTCAGCAAGGAGTTTAAATAAACTTAGGTGGAATTTTTTAATAGTTCTTTGAAAATGGCATATTAGCTATCCATAGAGATTTAATCTTGGACAAAAAAATAGGAATAACAGTCATCACTTTTGAGGACAGGCTTAGTCCTTTTTTCTTGAAAGTAATCGAACATTTGAACATCCCGTGAGTTTTTTGCAGTTTCCGTTGAATTGAGAATAGGGACCATCATTTGAAGTGGAAATAGAGGAAATGATTAATTTAGAAAGGAGAAGGATTATGGGGTGCGTGGAAGCGACATTTTATGCATTGTATTCTTAGAAACTTAGACTGTTAGAGTCGGAAGTGCCTCTGATAAAACTGTTCATTAACATGAGAAAACAGAGGTACAAATACTCTAATTCGCTGGGCAAGAGTGTGCTGAGTGTGAAACACCAGGCTGGAGCTCAAGTCCATGGCTCTGGACTCTCAGACTTTCTCAGCCCGTAGCATTTGACCCCATCACCTCTGATGGTCTCCTGGAGTGACCCCCTAGGCCACCTGCCCCAGGGATACCCTTGTGTTGGTTTCTACTTGGGTGTGTTTCATGCTCAGATGGCTAAAATACTTTATAGTTTACCTTGGAGAACTGAACGTCCACGTGCCATGGGACACAACAGCCTCTGCCTCTGTGTGTCTGGAGGCCAGGCGGTCTGGACAGGCGTATCTGTTCACACACTATGCCAGCAGCATTTTTAAGGGCCAGAATCATGACAAAAGTGACAGGAAGTACACTTTCCTTTCCCATTTCTCTGTTGTTGTTCATATTAAATAGTAATAACCACTTTGGTACTTGTGTTTTGTGCCTGGTGAAACAAAATGTCCACAGTTTTAAACTATGGCATTGGAAAACGTTGTTCTTTATACACACATACAATGCAAGACATCCCGTTGATGTGGGCAGCACCTACGCAGAGCACAGAGCAGGCACCGAGGTGGTACTTTCACCTACAGGTAGGAAGGTGATGTGTCTCGGCATATTTCATGGGAGTTCTGCACTCATATTAAATCGTGGTTCTCAACCAGGGCCAGTTTTTCACACATGCCCGCCAGGGGATTTAGCAGTGATGCCTGCGACATAATCACTTCTGGAGGAAGGGAGCTGCTGGCATCTAGTTTAGAGGCCAGGGAAGCGGTGGAGTCTCCTACAATGCACAGGTCAGCCCCTTGCAACAAAGAATTATCTAGTCCAAAATGGCAATGGTGCCACAGTTGAGAAGCTCTGGCCTACAGGGATTTATGGTTTATCCGATGCTTGGAATTAGAAAGCTACATAGAGTGTACAGTGCATGGCTGGGGAAGTCTGTGTAATCTAGCTGTGTAGGGGCGTGAGCTTGCCCAGGAGGAGAGCGTCCCACTCTGACCCGACGTGAGCCGAGGCAGCCCCGGGACTTTCCTGTGCTGGCTCTCTCGGGCGTCTGAGCTCAGTGCCTGGAGTTAGAGACCAGCTTCCCTTTGCTCTTCACATCCGTAGAGTCTGTGGTTGAGGATTTGGATGTATCATTTTTGTTTGGGGTCATGCTATAGTTTGGACAACCAAACACAGGCTAAGGGTATAAGAGACTAAGAAATGCCTTATCCCGATTCACTCTTTACACAAACAGCCCCGTCCGGGAACCGTACGCCAGGTGAGGAATCGACCCTGAGCAGGGCTACGTCCTGGCATAGACCCCTGTGGCAGCAGTAGTTGAAAAAGGAGAGGGGTCTGAGGGAGAGGAAATGGTTAGGAGGCTGCGAGAGCCTTCTCTGCAGACCGTTTTCTCTTAGGGACCAAGTGAGGTAAGATTGATTTGTGTTTCCTTGTTCCTTTTTGAATCTTTGAAATAAAATTGCCATATTGTTTGGGGTTTTTCCCCGTTGCCAGCTGGTTACATTCCAAACAAACTAAGTCATGAACTAGAAACACAGCCTTTCCAATCATGCTCATTTTGTAGGACTGATTGCAAGGTGATTTCCCCCCATGGCAACGCCTCTTACCCATGCAAGCCTCTGGTATCAGGACCACCTGTGCCAGTCTGGCATCACTGGGTGGTGTTAGTGGAAGGAAGAGGCTGAGACTGCTTTTGCTTACTTCAATCTACAGGGTGAACCAGTCTGCTCCTTTTGGGAAACCTATTCCTTTACGTGGGTGGACTGTAGAAAATCCTCTCCATATACTGTGCCAGGTATGTTTATTTCACAAGCCGAGCCAACCTCTTAGCAACCTTCCTACTAGTCTTCCGAAGCCCAGTGTCAGATACCAGGGGTGGAAAGATGAACAGACTGTGCATGGGCACAGCCGACATGGGCCTGAAAGAAGGAAGCCGGCGGAGTGGTTCTGGAGACAGGTGGAGGCTGTGAAAAGAACCACAGAGTATCAGAGATAAAAACAAGTTAGGGAATCAGCTGGGCCTTTTGTATAGTGGAGTTGAGGAACATATAAGAGAACGTAGCAGAAATATGTATCATGACAGATAGCTGCTTGCTTATGTGCATCTTGAAAATCCACAGTTGCAGGGCCCAAGCATGTGACAACCCCCATAGTAGAGATTATGTCCCCATAGCCTCATAGAATCTCAGTGTTGAGATCTTCATCCATCCAATATCATCTCCTGAGTCATTCAGCCAGCACCGAGTTGAGCTCTGGGCACAGCCCTGCAGGTAGAGGGCAGATAGGTTGGCATAGGTGGAGAGTACGGGCTGAGAGGTCTGGGCTGCAGAGACCCCGCACAGTTGCCTCTGACTGTTACAGGGGAGGGGAGGGAAGCAGCCCTCTATTGAGCAGTCGGCTGCGGGGCAGGCCACCCCACTTGTGCCGTAGTGGCAGGCCACCCACCCCTCAGCCACAGCCACTAGCCCTCTGGTTTGGACTGAGGCCCTGGAAGACTGGTTTGTTGGGATCGGGTCAAGAGGTTCCAGGAAACCTGCTGAAAAGAGCCACCTCCCTTACAGTCCAGGAAGGTGTCAGAGCCTGGTGGCCAGCTCCAGTGGGGAGAATCCTGAGCTAGGTATTGGATCGTAGCTCAGACACCAGTTTTATAAGGTTAGGCAACATCAGAAACAACTTATTAATGCTTTCTCCAGAGTTCAGGAGAATAGGACTGAACAGACAAACAGCACCAGACCCTGCCCAGCTGGCAGCTCTGGGAGTTGCTCGTGGGTGCAGCAAGGCCTCTTCCTCCTGCGCGTGTGGGAAGTGACTGCCTCTTCTGCTTTCTCAGTATCGGTCTTACTTGAAGAGCTGGAGTCCAAAGACAGCGAAATGCAGTTGCTTTCTGTGGGTGTCGGTAGTGGAGCAACTATAAATGGGCAGAGGAAAGACAGAGAAAATGGTAGAATGAAGGGTTTTAAACCTTATAAAGCAAGTGGCTTCTGGTTTGTAACTACAGACATACAGAAAAATAAATGAAATCGGGGAGTAGACTTACAGAATTTTAAATACATAAGAAATTTATGTCCATCTAGCCAACTGCCGTGACTTTATAGAGGAGGAAACAGACCTGGTGACAACACGTAATGCCCTCCGAGGCTCACAGCGCCCTGCTGGCAGAAGGGGCTTGAAGCCCAGGATTTCTTTGCCTGTTGCTGATTCTAAACATCTGTCCATATTGACAAGTTAATATGGTGGCGCTTATGAAGTGAGGGCTCTCGTCATTGTCTGTGAATGCTTCGCTTTTTCTACCTTGGGTCAAAAAGCTGACTGGGAGAGGAGCTGAAAGCCTGGAGCTTGGGCGATGGCAGCTTCCGTTCCTCTCTGCCATCCCTGTTTGCAGCGTGAGTTGCCAGCTGGGTTTGAAGGTGCTGCTCTTCCCAAGACCTAAGGCGCCTTCCTTGCAAAAGGGCTGACCTTAGCCTCTGGGACAGGGAGAAACACAGTAATTTGAAAGGCCAGGAGGAAGGGAGGAAAAGCCCACAGAGTTGCGGTGAGGGAGCTGCAGACAGGCGGGAGGGCCTTGATGGCCTGACGTGGCTGTTTTGATTAAAAGTCCAGGGCTCCGAAACAGGAGATTTAGGAACTACATTCTACTGTTCCAGAAGGGCAAGTGTATGGGGAAAGCTCACGTCTCAACTACAGTGTAATCCTACATCTTCAAGCATAGAGGTTACATGAGCAAAGAATACATAACACAAACTTGGAAGTGTGCATAATATTTAAAATTATCCCCCAATTCAGTGCTTTATCCTGGAGATTCTTAAAAAAAACATATAAATGAACTCTGATATAAACACGTTGAGGAAAAGTGCCATTTAATAATTTTTGTGTGAAATGATCTAGCATTTATATTTCAGATGTTCAATCTTTCTGAACTTCAGTTTTCTTATCTGTGGAAGTAGTAGGGTTATGGTGAAAAAGAAACATTACAAGCATCTTCACCTTACACATAATTAGCCCTTAAAACAATTATAATAGGCTCGGCGCCTGTGGCTCAACGGGCTAAGGCGCCAGCCACGTACACCTGAGCTGGAGGGTTCGAATCCAGCCTGGGCCCGCCAAACAACAATGACGGCTGCAACCAAAAAAATGGCCAGGCGTTGTGGCGGGCGCCTGTAGTCCCAGCTACTTGGGAGGCGGAGGCAGGAGACTTGTTTGAGCCCAGGAATTGGAGGTTGCTGTGAGCTGTGATGCCACGGCACTCTATCCAGGGTGACAGCTTGAGGCTCTGTCTTAAAAAAAAACAAACAATTATAATATCATGTAAGGAAATATTATGTAACTATACAAGTACATGAAATATCTCTCAAGAAATGTTTGCCTTGGAGCCATTTTTAAATATTAATACTTAAAATTAAATCTTTCTCTACTTAGGAAGTACTTAAATTCTAAATTTTAAAACCCCTTTAGATAAATATCCGTATTAATATTTCAGATCTTTTTGTTTAAAGTTCTCCTGACATTGTTCTTCTGTGGTTTTCTAGAAATATGGCCAGAACTATGAGATAGGTAATAATACTGTTAACAATATCGAGGGCAGTCATTTAAAATATGTTAAGTATGAAAGGAGAGATGTCTTCACTCCCCATTCTTTCTGAAGAACAGCTTGGCCACAGGAATTTAGAGAGAGGACATTTTTCTCATCCCTTACCAGTGTCATTCCTTAGTCCTATGAAAAAGTGATCCAAGATGGGTAAACAACACCTCACTGGCAAGAGTGCTTCTCACTGCCAGTCTACAAAATCACTGTATTGTCAAATGGTAAAATTATTTTTATTTCATGTATGAATCTGTTTCATTTAGTAGCCATAACCCTGCCCCTTTCATCTAAATCTTGGACCCCTGAGCTTTGCCATTCAGTTCTGTAAATGTTATTTGTTCCTCTAACATATATGTTATCATAGTAGTACATATATGATAACATTGATACCAGATACATGTAATTCCCCTCTCATCCACTTATAGAGTTTATCGTGAAAATTAAACTGAAAGGGGAAAAATTAAACTGTTGTCATGTTAACTTTAATTCTCTAATTGTTAATGCAATGGATATCTGTATATTGAACTTAAAAAAATAAAAGAATGGTAAACATTAAAAAAGATTAAACTGGGAGATATTTGAAAGGAGAAGCAAAGCTAGTTTTACTTCTTCGAGGCCTGCTTCTGTACCATTTACCTCATTATATCTGTTTTTTTATAGATCAAGAAGCTTAGTTATAAAAAAGTGAAGGGACTAATACAAATTGAGGGACAAATGGGAAAAAAGGAATCTAGTGCTCCTGCCCTAGTAGGAAGCTTCATTTCTGTTTTTGTTCTCTTTGTTTGGGTAAATGGATAGCAATTAAGCCCTCCTGCCTTATGAAGTTAGAGAACTTCCTCCTGAATTGATTTACAGCAGAATAGAGGCCAGTGGTCCTGCCAGCACTGTCAGCACAGTGGGGAAGCGGGGTTCCTTCCTCTCCTTAGCTAAATACATTCTTCTTTTTAAAACTGCAGAGGTCAGTTGGTGGAATGAAAAGGAAAGTTTTAAGGCCTCTTGGGAAGGCAGTAAAAGATAGAACAACAAGATCTTGTAAGCTAATGGTATTTCTGGAAGTGTATTAAGTTTCTGTGCAAGTCTTAGCCTCCTTGAGGGACTTGTGATCATCCTTCCCATTTCCCTAAATCAGCAACAATAGCATTGTGTGTGTATGCGCGCGTACCTGGGCAAGTGTGTGTGTTGCGGGGGGGGGATAGGGAGAGAGAGATTTGCATATGCAGTAAAAACTGAGGGGACAGGGCAGAGCTAGGGCAGTTAATATCCTTTCAGATGAGATGGGGCTAATATAAGGCCAGAGAGGATGGATGAGAATGTGGAGGCTGCTGAGGGTTTGTTTGGCAGTGGGGAGGGATTGGTTGGTTGTACTTTACTCAGCTTACATAAAGCTGGTAAGCAGCCTAGAATCTAATTTGACTTTAAAATGCCAATACTACAGTGAAAGCTTCTGACCTTGGCCCCATCTAGGACACCTTTTAAACCAATGCCTATGTTGCCCAGTGTACCTGACTTGGCAGGAAGCCACGAAGATGCCTCCTGGAGAACTCTGTGGGAATGAGGCTTAGGTTTTGCTCTGACCCCCACCTCCACACCTGTGGGCCAAGAGAGTTAACCATGGACTTGCAAGGCCAGGAGGATGCATATAAAAAGAGTAGAAGCTGGCTCAGCATTGCCTGGAAGGAAACAGGCCCATGTAGCCAAGAAACAAGCAGTTGGACTAGCCACAGAATTTACTGGGCCTCTGCTAAACTGAAATGCAAAACTGGCAAAGCTGATGTCTGAGTCTGGTTCTGATGTCAGATTAGGATTAGCAAATCTCGGTTCAGGGGTCAGCTTTGCCACCTCCTTGCTGTGTGAACTTGGATAAGCTGTTTTGTTTTTCTGGACCAGTTTCATCTTAGGCTAATCAAGAGTAAATAATTTAGCACAATGCTTGGATCACAATAAGCACTCAGAAAAGGCCAGCTAGCTGGCAGAATGGTGAAAAGGACCCAAAATGCTCCATTCATTTCCTTCCCCCAAATGAATGAAGTGGCGGCATAGCAAGACAGGTGCTACTAGCATACGTGCAGAAATTCCAGCCGAAGATACCAGATCGTTTCTCCTCCAGGAAGCCCATCATAAAGGTCTTTCTAACCCTACTGTGTGAAATGGTAAAGCAAACAGGCCAGTTCATCTGCAGTTTCTCTGTATGTGGCTTCTCTGCCTAGGTGAGTTTCTCAGCCCCACCTCACCCACTGGCCACCCTTAAGTGCTCCTCCCAAAGAGTCCACCATCCCAGTGAGCCAATTCTGAAGCACATTTCTAATTTGTTATTGCAAAAATATATATTCAATTGTGAATATGAGTGTAAATTCTTCTAAAGGACTATTTCAAATAAAAAAAATGTGTAAAATTTTATTAGAGTAAAAAGGAATAAAGAAGAACTTTATTTGGTCGATGAGAAAAGTCACTACAGTTTCTGCCCTGTGAGAGCTTTCAATTTCAATAACAGAAACTCCCAAGAGAAAGCATGGGATCTTATTGTTTTAGATTAGCGCGTCCGTGGGGACTACTTTACAAACGCAGTTTAATTTCATTTGGTATAAAATAATTGAGCAAGGTTATTATTGTGTCGCCATAAAAAAAAAATGAAAATTATAAACTTAAAAGCAAATAATACAGGAAACTCAGAAAGAAAATCTCCCTCCCTAGAGATCAGGGAAGTGGGAACTGAAACAGCAAGACTGGTATGCTTTATCTACCTGCGAGAGAACCAGGCGAAATACCCAATTAAAATTTCTATCGCCATATACCAGGGCTTTTCAACCTCTGTGTTATTGACATTTAGTCTGGGTGATTCTATTTTGCAGGTGGCTGTCTCTGCATCGTAGGATATTTATAGCGTCTCCCTGGCCTCTATCCAAGAGATGCCAAAAGTGCTCCCCAATCAGGATAAACCAAAATTGTCACCACACATGCCAAGTGTCCCCCGGGGGGCGTAGTCAGCCCTCATGGAGAGCAACTGCTAACTGAGGGAGCGTAGATGTGAGGGACGCCTGCCCAAAGCCTTCTGTTGTTCCCCAAAGCAGTGCTTAGCATCGAAGTCATATTTTACCTTTAAAGCGGCAACTCCTTTACCAGGCAATCCAACACTCTTATTAAGATTGTGTGAAATTTCATTTTGGCTAATTCTAGAAGGAAGAAAAGTCGTGCCTTTCTTATTTGTATCTATTAAACCTCAATTTGTATTTATATCAAATACAGTTTTTCTCTGAGTATATAAACAAATATTCTTCCCTGGTGTATAGGAATAGTATTAAGAATATTATACAGTGCCACGATTGTGCTGAACGTCTTTAAACTGCAATATTTCTGAAAGGCTAGATATCTAATAGCATTCATAATGTTGCTCTACCCTAACTCAAAACATTTCCTCTGCCGTTGAGAGCAGATCTCTTTTAAGGGCAATTAAGTGTGCATAATTTACCACTGCTGGATTATGAATACCTTAAGAGTACAGTATTTTCTGCTAATGAGAGTGTTTGCTTAATATTCTTTACCTCTCCAATGGCAGAATATGTTTCACTGCCAATCCTATAAGATGGAGATAATTGAGAAGAAACCATGAAACCTCTTTGTTCTGTCTTTTCTATCAAATTTTGAGAGGCAAATCTTCATCAAACAAGTGGATACACAGGGATCTTGTTAAAAGGCTGCTTAGTAAAAAGGGGAAATTAAATATGAAGTGGCTTCTTCCACGGTTGCTTAGTGCCTTGCATGTCAGAATGACCCTGTGACCAGGCGATTTCACCACAGGGAGTGTCCGTGCAGGCTCCGGGGAGGGCATCGTTATGACGGGACGGCCAACACTCTTATTTTGGAAAAAGCAAATGGCTGTACAATTACATCAGAAAAGTAGTTGCCAGCCATGGAAGTAGCAGAATACCATAAAAGTCATGGATGAAACTACTCATCCTGGGGAAAAAAAAAGGGCGGTGCCTGTGGCTCAAAGGAGTAGGGCACCGGCCCCATATACCAGAGGTGGCAGGTTCAAACCCAGCCTTGGCCAAAAACTGCCAAAAAAAAAAAACCTACTCATCCTGGGAGAGGAATCATTTTTAGCCGCTGCAATGAACAGAGGTTATCTGGAGGGACAAGTGGTAGAGCGGGAGCTGGGAGAGTAGGTCGGACACCAAAAAGATAACAGAGGCCAACACTGAAGGCCAGGAGATGAGTGGAGGCAGAGACCAGGATTCACAGGGCAACTTGAAGCGGACAATCTGGCTAACGTTGTGCATTTCCACAGAGGCAGAAGGACCTCTGAGTTACGGCCAGAGCAGCAGACTGTCCACCAGAACCTGAGCTTTCTTCCACAGCGCAGCTGGCTCTGGAAAGCAGCTAGAAAGCCAGCCCTGCTCGCATCTGGGTGAGGCCACGTGGCTCGTCCTCGTTGATGGACTATGAATGGGATGATCTGGAGGGCAGTGAACAAATAGCACACTCAAACGGGGGGATTTGAAGGGATTTAAGAAAAGCACTGTTTGCAAAGATACGAAAAAGTCACAGGGAAACCACTGTGGATAATGTAGTATTTTCAGGCCAGAATGTACCTTATTACCTCCCTGAGGTATGAAGAAGAAAGAGAATGATATGGTTTTTGTCTTTCTTTGGAGACGGAGCCTCAAGCTGTCTCCCTGGGTAGAGTGCCGCGGCATCACAGCTCACAGCAACCTCTAACTCCTGGGCTTAAGCGATTCTCTTACCTCAGCTTCTCAAGTAGCTGGGACTACAGGCGCCCACCACAACACCAGGCTATTTTTTGGTTGCGGCCGTCGTTGTTGTTTGGTGGGTCTCGACTGTATTTGAACCTACCAGCTCAGGCGTATGTGGCTGGAGCCTTAGCCGTTTGAGCCACAGGTGCTGAGCCAATGATAGGGTTTTTATTATTATTATTATTAATTTTTTAAATTAGAATAGATGTGGAGAGTACATGTGATTTTTTTTTTTTTATTACATGGCTGAATTGCATAGTGGAGAAATCTAGGCTGTTAATATACCCATCACCTGAATAATACACATGGTACCCAATAAGTAATTTTTCTTCCTGCACCCCCTCCCACATTCCTCCTTCTGAGTTTCCAGTTTCCATTAGAGGACACTATCTCTGTATGACCATGCATACCCCTTGCTTAGCTCCCCTTATAAGTGAAAACATGCAATATTTGGTCCTTTGTTCCTGCATTATTGGAACAACGGCCTTTGAGTCCATCCAGAGTTGCTACAAAAGACATTATTTTATTCTTTTTGATTACTCTGGTGTTACACGTGCTTGCACACACACATACCACATTTTCTTTATCTATTCATTGGTTGTTTTCATATCTTTGCAATTGTGAATTGTGCTGCAATAAACATATGGGTGCAGGTGTTGTTTTGGTATTTGTTTTTTTGTTTTTTAAATAAAACGACTTCTTTTCCTTTGGCTAGATCCCCAGCAGTGCGATTGCTGGATTGAATGGTAGGTCTATTTTTAGTTCTTTGAGAAATCTCTATATTGTTTTCCATAGAGGTTGTACCAATTTACACTCCCACCAATAGTGTCTGTGTATTCTCTTTTCAACTCATCCATGCCAGCATTTATTATTTTTGATTCTGATGGGGATAAGATGGTATCTCATTGTGGTTTTAATTTGCACTTCACTAATGATTCCTGATGTTGGGCATTTTTTTCATATGTTTGTGGACTTTGTTTCTCTTTTGAAGAAAGTTCTCTTCTTTTTGAAGAATGTTGCCTCCTTTTTAGTGGGGTTATTTGGTTTTTTTTCTCCTTGATTTGAGTTCATTGATTCTGAATATTAGACCTTTGTCAGAGCTGTAGCTTGCAAGTATTTTCTTCAGTCCATGGGTTGTTTGTTTATTCTGTTGATTATGTCTTTTTCTGTACAAAAGCTCTTCTGTTAGATCCCACTTGTTTTTGTTTTTCTTGCATTTGCCTTTGGGGTGGTAGTCATAAATTCTTTACATAAGCCAATGATAGTTTTTGCTAGGTTTTCTTGTAGAATTTTTATGGTTCCAGATCTTACATTTAAGTCTTTAATTCATCTTAAGTTAATTTTTATATGTGGTGAGAGATAGGAATGCGGTTTCAGCTTCTGCAGGAGGCTAGCCAGTTTTCCCACCTCTGAGAATGGCATGGGTTTTAGAACCCAAAATAGGACTCTTCTGGAAGAACCCCCAAGAAAGGAGCAATAACCTTCCAAAAGACACAACCAGCCTGAGTCAAACTTACAGGGAAAGAGGGATGGAAGTAAATACCGTGAACTCACTGTCAAACCTCCTTCCAGTCTTCTGCCTGTGTGTCCTGATGGCCAAACCCACCAACCAAATAGAAGCCAGGGGGCAGGGGAGCCTTTGATACTGTAGAAGTACAGGAGAGTGGCCCGGGGGACAAAGCATGGTGGAGAAAGGTTGAGGATCCTGCGCTGTCAAAGATGGTAGGAAGCAGACTTACTTTCCTTCTCTGGTCCCACATCCCCTACCAGCCAGCCAGGTTTGAGACCCTGCACATCTCAGACAAAGCCACAGGAATGCGGCAGCCAGGCCCTCTTGTACCACCTGACAGAGGAAGCTGGACCACCGTTGAGGAACACAATCTACACACTGTGCCTGGTTAACAAAAATGTAAAATCAAGTAAATTTCAGGGATGTGTTTTCTATGGCAGTTTATTTTACATTTGAGGGTTTATTTATGATTGCATTTAGCATTAACAGGAATTGAATTGTAGAAAGTTTTGAAGGCTCAGCAAAGAATTTGGATTAATTTCCTACAGAGGGTCAAAAACTGCTAAAGATTCTTGTGGTGGGAGGTGGTGTTAAAAAATAAAAAGCTTTGGGGCGACGCCTGTGGCTCAAAGGAGTAAGGCGCAGTCCCCATATGCCAGAGGTGGCGGAGTCAAACCTAGCCCTGGCCAAAAGCTGCAAAAAAAAAATTAAATAAAAAAATAAATAAATAAAAAGCTTTGGAATGACAAGTCTGGTAATCATGTAGCAGGTGGAATGAAACACAGTGAGCAATCAACTGATGCAGCTGACCCCAAACCCATTTGTCAGCAAGACCTATAAGTCCAGCATAGTACAAGCTAAAAGGGTAAAAGCATGTTAATCACATTCCAAGTTCAGGGGCCTGTCCGCCATGTAGAACTTGGGGAAAGGGGTGGCCTAAGGCCAGTGTAATGATCACCTATGGAAGGGCATGGCTGGCCCCTATGAGATGTGGAAGAAGAATTTTAGAGACAATGGTTGATATGAATAATTTCCTCAAAAGAGAAGGCTAGGAGAGGACCTGCCCACTCTCTCAAGCCTAGGGAAGGAAGCTTCAGTGAGATCACTGGAAAGTGTGATATGTATTCTCTGGAGCCTGGAGGATGCAACAGGTTACAGTATTTTTCTGGAAAATCAAAACGATGTGAGAATCAAATTGTTGCTCAGCTGTTCTGATGATAGCAAAGCTGAAAGAGGCTTCTTGGGGAGGGTGTAGAGACTGCTTGTCAACACCCAGGGTCTCAGCACAAGTGATGTGTAACTAGTCAAGGGCATTGAACTCTGGGAAGCTAATGGGGTCGTCTCTGATCCTGTCCATGTAAGGACCTGGGAGACAACAAGAAACTACCAGTCAGAAGAAATGTGTTCTTCCTCTAATTAGGAGAATGCAATAGCCATCTGAGGGGTGAACTACAGACCCTATGAAAGGACCCCACAAGAAAAAGAGATTTATACGCCCAGCAAGCCTTTTGAGTGCCTGGGACATCTTATAACTGTATTCCTCAAAAAAGACTTTTCCTGCCTCCAGTAACCAGTCAGAACAGAGAAGAGGAGGCCCCTAGTCCCTCCCCCAACTGGACCAGGCTTAAGCCAGGCAAGCTGGAAGAAGGGCGATAATGGCTACTAAAAGTATAGCCACATTTTTTACTACTAAGCTGGACAAGTGTCTACATGAGACCATTTTTATTGATCTGTGACAAGAAATAAACAGAGGACCTTCTTTTTATTCTAGGAGTTACCAGAAGGGTCATAGCTCTGCCCTAATTTTCATGCTTGAGTAGGGGAAAATCTAAGCCCAGAATATGTTTAGAGGAACAGTGGGAGAAAAGAATAAAGCTGTTTGTGATTATACTTCATAAGACCATAATAGTTACATAGGTTCGCGTAACATGGACGCCCTAACAGGAAAAGATAGAAAGATAAGCAGATCCCAAACCTGCCTTTGTTATGCCTCAAAATGTATTTATAAACATGATAACAGTACGGTAGGTGGAAGACATTTTCTTTCCTGTATATAACATAACATTTAGAAAATCTGAGAAGTATAAAACTTAAAAAGCAAAAATCCCCTAATATCCTGTTGTCTAAAAATGTACATTTTGGCAAATGTCCTTCCTGTCTTATTTTCCCCGATGGACGTGTGTACATATACTTGGGAGTTTTTCCCCATTCAAATTTTATTATCTGTATTTTGTATCCTGCTTTTTTTAACTTAAGATTTTATTTTCTAAGTTAAATGATGTCATACATAACTACAAGAGGGACTCCACCTAACAAATTCAAATATTGTGATTCAGTTGTTTGTACCCTCACAGGGGGCAACACTGGAAAAATTGCCAAGGTCAATTTCTGAACTTGACCTTGGCAATTAACCTGAAATTAGAAAACATTAACCTGAAAATTAGAAAACATTAACTTGAAATTAGAAAAAAAATAAGGGTATCATTTAACTGGAGTTCATCAAATAATTTTGTCAAATATTCTGGATCCAGAGTTAGACTTCCGTATGAATCAATGATCTGAATGAGAAAAGAATAGAGACCATAACCCATGACTTTAGATATTCCGTCAAGTTGTAGCATTGAGATTCTCAAATAAAAGAGCCATTTGTGGAGACTGTAGTCACTCCTTTCCTCAAACTCGCTCTTCTTATTTTCCCTGAAGCCGTTTACTTTCTTGCCATTGCTGCTGTCACTCCCAAGTCTCCTCTGAAGGTTCTCCTTCTTCCGTCCAGTCCCCTAAATGTTGACATGGTTTAGGGCTCTCCTCAGACACTCCCATCTCTCCCTTGGATTTCAACACCATTCATCAGCTAACCACTCTCAACTTCAAATATGTAGGCCAGACTCCTCCTTCTAAGCTCCAGGCTTGCACATTAACATCTCCAGTTAGATATCTTATTGGCATCTCAGATGGAAGTCTTGATCTTTGCTGCGAAAGATGATCTTCAATCTCCCCAACTGGAAAAAGCGACTTCCGTTCCCTATTTACTCAAGGAAAATGCCAGGGGCATTGCTGCTGCTTCTTTCTCCCTCGTTTCTAGCTCAGAGCAAATCCTGTCTGTCTCCCTCTGAAATAGATCTCAAACTCAACTCTTCTGTCCGTTCTCTCACTGGTCACTCTTCTTTAAGCCACCAGCATCTTTATATGAACCACGACAACTGCCACCCAACCACTTTCCCTTCTGGGCGGTACCTGTGGCTCAAAGGAGTAGGGCGTTGACCCCATATACTAGAGGTGGCAGGTTCAAACCCAGCCCCGGCCAAAAACTGCAAAAAAATAAAAATAAATAAAATAAAATAAAAAATCACTTTCCCTTCTATAATCCCTCCAATGTGTTCTCCAGAACCATCCTTTTAAAATTAGAATGTTATTCCCTTACTGAAACATAACCAACCCTTGGGGGGGCCTGTGAAGTACGATCCGGGTCCATTCAGACTTCCAGCCTCCAATTCCAGCACTCTCCCTGTTGCCCACTGATCTGCCCACATGGGTTGCTTTCAGGTCCCTGAAGGCTGCTGCTTCTCTATCCTTGGCAATGGACTCCCTTAATCTCCTAATGTGCTCTCTCTCTCCCCCACCACACATGCTACTCCAAAATGTCAATTCTGTGAAGGCAAGGACGCTGTCTGGGTCATTTCTTTGTCCATGGTGGGCACACAGCCGATCTCTGTTGACATGACCTGCCGACTGGCCTATTCTCACCTTTCAGGTCGCAGCCTACAGATCATTTCTCAGATCAGCCTCTGCAGAATCCACCATTCTTAAGCAGGTCTCTGTCCTTCTGTCCTCAATCACTTCACATTGTGCTTCCATCACTGACTCCAATTTGGCATTATGTATGCATATGTTTCTTTGTTTATTGTCTCTATCTCTGTCTCCCACTAGACTAGAAACTCTAAGCAGAGGAGGAATCGTGTCCTTTTTAAGGCTGATGCTTTCCCCAGTGCCCACCACCATGCCTGGCTCATAGAAAGCACTCAAATCTTTATTAAATGAATGAGCAGAGTCGGACTGAATGGAGTTATAACGGGAGCTCTTCTCTCTGCAGGGGGCAACACTGGAAAAATTGCCAAGGTCCATCCCTGCAATGGAACAGTATTGTCCATAGGCTAATCGGTCCCCAAAGAGGTCCCTGTCCTAACCTCTGGCACCTGTGACTACGTTACCTTACATGGCAAAAGGGACTTGGCAGAGGTGATCAAGTTAAAGATTTTGAGATGAGAGGATTGTCCTGGATTATTTACTTGAGTCCTTATAAAAGAGAAGGAGGAAGATCAGAGTCCAAGAAGGAAATGTGATGAGAGAAACAGAGGTTGGGGGGGAGAGGGATGTAACAATTGCACTGGCCTTAAAAATGGAGGAAGGGGCTTGGCGCCTGTGGCTCAGCAGGCTAAGGTGCCAGCCATGTACACCTGAGCTGGCGGGTTCGAATCCAGCCCGGGCCCGCCAAACAACAATGACGGCTGCAACCAAAAAATGGCCGGGCGTTGTGGCAGGTGCCTGTGGTCCCAGCTAC
>CAUYON010176704.1:0-20204 GCA_963573935.1 Arctocebus calabarensis
TATAGCTTTCATATGAAGGCCATTTGAAAATTCTTTTAATATACACTAAGATATACTTCTTAGGAGAGCGGAGCAAGATGGCAATTAGAAACAGCTCCTTAATGGCCACATGTGGTGAGACAGGGGAATGGGAATTCTAGCCGTGCCTGGCTGGGGTAAAATCCCAGGGACATTGTTCTGAGGACACAGTGAAGCAGTGATTGATGCCAGGAGCCAGTGTGAAGGTCTACAACCCTTGGCACAGAAGACAAGCGCTAGCAAACAGGCAGGAGCCGCTAACTAGCCCTCATGCAGAGTACTGAGGACAGGAAAGGGCTATCCTGCAGATTTTTGATTTTGTACTAAATTGCTCACTGGAGTAGCCATGGAAGGCTTAAATAAGTGAGTAGACTCAAATAGCATTTAGTGGCTGGGACTGAATCTTGGATGAAGTGGATCACCCATATACTTGGCTTCTACCAGAGTCCTAGTGCAAGGCTGACTCAGGTGTGCTTGCTGAGCTGGGGCAGTTGTCTGTAGGGTGAGTTGAGGGACCACTGCAGTCCTGAAAACCACCATGTTTTTAGGGTCACTGATTGACATGCTTCCAAAGGCAGCTGGAGAGAGTGTTAAGATCCCAATCTAGCAGGGACTGATGCTGATGAATTGACCAGGTCCCAATTGAGGGCAAATAAGACAGGACCAAATCTCTTGTGCAGCTAGAAAGTGGCTTCTGGGTTTTTTTTATATATAGGAAGACCAGCATGTGTGCTCTGTCTCCTAACACCACAGCGCCACCTGGTGCCAGGCAATAAATTAAAACATATATATATGTATTTGGGGTGACCATAAAGTTCCTGTGCAATACTTTATGAACACTCATATCTATATAGTTACAAACATAAACATATTGTTTTGATTTGATGCTCATTTTTCCATTTGTTCTTACTATTTTTTGATGCTATCGTGGTGGTGGTTTTTTTGTTTGTTTGTTTTGTTTTTAGTTAATTTGGTTGATTGTATTTTTGCTTTCTTCAAAGGCAAGGACTCTCCATTTTTTTTAATAGTTTTTCAACTCCTTTTATTCTTTCTTTCTTTTTTACTTCTGTCTAATTTGCTCCCTTTTGGTAGAGAATTTTTAACTAAATCTTTCCAAGTCCAAGAGAATGCTCAACTAACTTTAACCTTATTAAACAAAACAATGTTCAGCCCAGAATTCTATATCCCACTAAACTAAGCCTCAAAATCAATGGAGAAATCAATATTTTTTGCCATTATGCAAACAATGAAGAAATTTGCCACAACAAGACCTATTCTATAGGCTATACTTAGGCCTTATCTCAACACTGATCATCACAATGTACCATCAGCAAAATAAACACCCACAAACTAAAGGACAAAACCTAGCTTCCTGGCACACAGGATAAATAAATAAGATGACTTTCACAAATAAGATGACTAGAACTCCATCACATTACCAATTCTCTCAATAAATGTAAATGGCTTGGATTCTCCACTGAAGATGTGCAATTGCATTACAAAACCACAAGCCATCCATATGCTATCTCCAGGAAACATACCTGGCCTCAAAGGACAAAACAAGACTCAGGGTAAAGAGATGAAAAATAATATTTCAGGCAAATGGAAATCAGAAGCAAGGAAGGGTTACAATCCCATTTTCAGATACAAATGCATTAAAAAACATAAAATGCATAAAGGAAAAGATGGTCACTTCATTCTGGTCATGGGAAAAGTACAACAAGAGGTTATTTCAATTCTAAATATTTATGTACCCAATTTAAATGCTCTCAGAGTTGTGAAACGGACCTTGATGGGTCTGAGAAATATGTTATCCTGTAACACCTTAATATCTTGGGATTTTAACACCCTTCTGAAAGAACTGAACAGATAATCTAAACAGAAACTAAATGAGGATACAAGGGATTCATATACAACACTAGAATAAATGGACTTAATAGATATATCCAGAACATACCACACCAAAGCTGAGGGATATATATTCTTCTTATTATCCCATGGAACATATTCCAAAATAGGTCATATCTTAGGATACAACTCAAACCTCAATAAAATTAAAATAATTGAAATTATACATTATATTTTCTTAGATATAAAATTCTCTACCAATCACAAGGCGATTAAGGTAGAACTCAACTCCAACAAAAATTTTCATCCCTACACAACAGAATGAAAGCATAAATAACCTTATGCTGAATAACATTTGGGTCAAGGAAGAGATAAAGGAGGAAATTATTAAAGTCCTCAAACGTGACAATAAAGAAGCTACAAGTTACCAAAACGTACGGGATACTGCAAAAGCAGTCCTAAGTGGGAAATTCATTGCATTAGATGCCAACATCTGAAAAACAGAAAGAGAACCCACCAACAATCTCATAGGTCATCTTATAGAAATGAAAAAGGAAGAACAATCTCATTCCAAACCTAGAAGAAGAAAAGAAATAACCAAAAGTAAATCAGAAATAAGTGAAGTTGAAAAAAAAATCATTCAAAAAATTAATCAAACAAAAAATTGGTGCTTTGAAAAGATAAATAAAAGTGGTAAACTCTTGACCAGATTAATTAGAAACAGAAAAGTAAAATCTCTAATAGCCTCAATCAGAAACAAACAAGGGGAAATAACAGATACCACAGAGATATAAGAGATTATCTTTGACCACTATAAGAAACTTTACGCCCAGAAATTTGATAATGTGGAGGAAATGGACCAATACCTGAAATCCCACCATCTCCCTATACTTACCCAAGAAGAAATGTATCTCTTGAATAGATAAATATCAAGCACTGAGAATGAAGACAGAATAAAAAGCATCAAACCAACAAAAGCCCAGGACCAGATGGCTTCACTAGAATTCTAATAAACCTTCACAGATGATCTTGTACCTATATTGCAGAATCAATCAAAAACATTGGGAAGAAAGAAACCTTCCCAAACACCTGTCAAGCAAACATCAGTCTGATACCAAAATCAGGAAAGGACACAACTAAAAAGGAGAACAACAGACAAATTTCACTAATGACTATAGATGCCCAAATACTCACCAAAATTTTAGCCAATAGATTACATTTATACATTAAAAAAATTATACATCATGATCAAGTAGGCTCATCCCAGGGATGCAAGGCTGGTTTAACATACACAAATCTATAAATGTAATTCAACATATCAACAGAAACAAACACAAAAGCCATATGATCCTCTCAATAGGTCCAGAAAAAGTTTTTGATAAAACTCAGCAAACTTTGCTAAACAGAACATTTACGGATTTAGGCATAGCTTTCACATCTTATACTGATTAAAGCCATCTAGACAAATGCAAGCTATCATCATACTAAATGGAGTAAAACTGAAAGCTTTGCCACTTAGAACAGGAACTGGACAAGGACAACCTCTGTCTCCACTACAGTTTTACATAGTGCCGAAAGTTCTAACCAATGTAATCAGCAAAAGAAGGACAGTAAAGGAATTCAGAGTTAGGTAGAGGAGGTCAAACTCTCATTCTTTGCCAATGATATGATCTTATACTTAAAGAACTTCAGAAACTCAACCATGAGACTCCCAGAAGTGATGAAGACACATAACAAAGTTGCAGAGTATGACACCAACATTCACAAATCAGTAGTCTTTGTATATGCCAACAACAGCCAAGTTGAGAAGCTAATCAAATACACAATTCCCTTTTCAGTAATTTCAAAGAAAATGAAATACCTAGGAATATACCTACCAAAAGAGGTGAATGATCTTCACAAAGAGTTTTATGAAACCCTAAGAAATGAAATAGTAGAAGACATTACTAAATGGAAGAAGATACCACATTCTTGGCTGGGAAGAATTAACATTATTAAAATGTCTATACTACCCAAAGCAATAGGTGAATTAAATGCAATCCTCTACTAACATCATACTTTAAAGAACTGGAAAAATAGTTCTTCCTTCCATATGGGACTAGAATAAAAACCACATAGCCAAGGAAATTCTTAGTAATAAAAAAATGACACCAGAGACATCGCTCCACCAGAGTTTAGGCTGTATTACAAGTCCACAGTGATCAAAACAGCATGGTATTGGCATAAAAATAAAGACATAGACATATGGAACATAATAGAAAACCAAGAGATAAAAACAGTCTCTTACAGCCATCTGATCTTTGATAAACCAAACAAAGGTATGCACTGATGAAAAGATACCCTATTCAACGAATGGTGCTGGGGAAACTGAATAACCCCATGTAAAAGACTGAAACTAGACCCACACCTCTCACCACTTACAAACATTGATTCAAGATGGACAAATGATTTAAATCTAAGATATGAAATAGTAAAAATCTTAGAAGAAAGTGTGGGAGAAACTTGAAATGTCAGCCTGGGAAAAGATTTATGAAGAAGAAACTTTAGTGGCAGTAGTAACAACAACAAAAATAAACAAATGGGATTTAATTAAACTGAAAAGCTTCTGTACAGGTAAGAACAGAACAGTCAAAGTAAATAGATAACTTTCTGAATGGAAAAAGATATTTGTATGTTATGTACATTACAAAGGCTTGATAACTAGGATCTACAGAGAATTCAAATTAATCAACAACAACACAAAAAGAGCAAACAATCCCATTTGTTACTGGGCAAGAGACATGAACAGAATCTTTTCTGAGGAAGATAGATGAATGGCTAACAAACCATTAACCATGAAAAAATGCTCACCGTCCCTAATCATCAGAGAAATGCAAATCAAAACCACCCTGAGATATTACCAAACACCAGTGAGAACAGCTGACATCACAAAGTCCCAAAGTTTCAGATACTGGTGTGGATGTGGAGGGAGGTGAACACTTTTACACTGTCAGTGGGACCGTAAACTCATACAGTGTCTTTGGGAAAAAGGTAAAGAGAATCCTGAAATAATGCAAGTTAGAGCTCCCATTTGACCCAGAAATCCCACTATTAAAAAAAAATCATTTAATCATAAAGATATATGCACTAGATTATTTATTGTACTTCAATTTACAATCACCAAAACATGGAATGACCTCAATGGCCATCAACTCAGGAATGGATTAATAAACTGTGGTATACATATACCATGGAATATTGTTCAGCCATAAAAAGATGGTGATTTTACATCTTTTGCTATAACCTAGGTGAAGTTGAAAAACATTTTTCTTAGTTAAGTATTACATGAACAGAAAAACAAATATCCAACTTCCTCAAGACTAAAATGAAGCCAGTAGATAATCTAATACATGTCTGCATAGGAGTAAAACTCAATTCAATTCAAGTTGTGGGCAGGAGGAAGAGGGTCAGAGGGGATATTGGTGTCCTCCCATTTAATGGGAACATTGTGGAGGTGTGTGGCACACCTTTTGGGTGTGTGACACAACTACAAGATGGACTCTACTTTGCAAATTCAAATATTGTGACCTAGCTGTTTATACCCTCACATTAACCAGAAATTTAAAAAAGAAAATCTTCTTTACTTTCTAATAGTATGATTGATTTTTACCTTAAATGTTAAATATAAAGTTGCTTAACTTCATATCTTCTAATTTTAAACTGTTTAGGAACAGTTTAAAAAACTCTGTTATTTAATTTTAAAAAATGGCCCTTAGACGCAAATAAAAGAGAGTATTGGAATTCCTTTTTCTTAACCGTTCCAGAGGTTAAGTAACCCTTCCAGTGGTACTTCCTTCCAGAGTCTTTGAATAGATTCCTTATTATTTTCCTGCTTTCCACAGAGTTCAGTGAGCATGGAACCATCAGTTATCTGGACTTGCAAAGAAACAAATTATTTGAAATTGTAACTGTTCAAACTGATAAAAAACCAAATTTTCCTCAGGAAAAAGTCCCACATTTCAATTTAGAAGGAGGTTAGACCATTATAATAAGAATTTTTTTTTGTTAAATTGATAAATGTAATTTATTTATTTATTTATTTCATTTTTTTGGCCGGGGCTGGGTTTGAACCCACCACCTCTGGCATTTGGGGCTGGCACCCTACTCCTTTGAGCCACAGGTGCTGCCCTAAACTTTATTTTTTAAATTAGCTTTAGATTGATAGAAAAACTGAGTGATAAATATTGATTTCTCTTAGTCCACTCCTTCCCACAATATTCTTTGTTATTAACACTTAATATTAATGTGGTACATTTATTATGATGTAATTCAAATTGATAAGTCAATATTGATGCACTGTTGTTAACTATTTGTGTGTATGTTGGTGTGTTTATTAGTATCCCACATTTCTTTCAGTCAGGCTGTCTTCATTTTTCTTCATTCTTTTTCCTCTTCAGATTGGATAATATGCATCAATCAATCTTTATATTATTGATTATCTTGTTACTTCACAACTATCTTTCAGTTTCTTTTGTGAATTTTTTATTTCAGTTGCATCATTTTCAACTCCAGAATTTCCATGTGGAGTTCTTTCATAGCTTCTATATTTTCACTGGTGCTCTCTATTTAACACAACATTGTCATGATACCTTCCTTTACTTCGGTAAGCAAGGTTTGTTTTAGTCTTTTGAATGCATTTGTAATGGCATTTTTGAAGTATTTGGTAAATCTGACAACTGTACCCACAGTTTGTCACCTGATATTTTTCATGTGTATCCATATGCTTATCATTGTTATGTCATGTCTCTCAACTCTCTGTTAAAAGTGGAGATTTTAGAAAACACATTAACTCTGAATGCTGACTTAGAGCTTGGACTTGCTCGTTGTTTACTTATTTATTATTTTTAGTGACTGGTTGGATGATTTTGGTGATGTCTGTTGACTAGCACTTCCCAGAGCACCCATTAGAAAACTTTGAAATTGCTTGTCAGCTAGCACAGCCTTTGAATGAATGACAATTGCCCATGAATGACAGAGTCTTTTGCAGTACTCTTTTTTATCATCTTATTTCCTGATTATATTCAATGTGAGATTTTATGAATTACCAACTGATTGCTCTATTTTTTTGTTTGGTTTTTTTTTTTGAGACAGATTCTCACCCTCTTGCCCCTGGTAGAGTGCCACAGCATCATAGCTCACAGCAACTTCAAACTCTTGGGCTTAAGTGATTCTTTTGCCTCAGCCTCCCAAGTAGCTGGGACTACAGGCACCCACAACAGTGTGTGGCTATTTTGTTGTTGTTGTTGTTGCAATTGTCATTGTTGTTTAGCTGACCCAGGCTAGGTTCGAACCTGCCATCTTGAGTGTATGTGGCCTGCACCATACCCACTGAGCTATGGGCGCCACCTGCTCTATTATTTTTGAAAATACTCTGGGTATAATTTTTTTTAAAGTGTGATACAGTTAAATTTATTCTCCTCTGAGAGAGTATTTTTCCCATTTTTATCAATGTATAATTGAAAATAAAAATTATATACACTTAAGGCATACAAGATGATACCTTTACATACATTGAAAAATGATTACCACAATCCAGCAAATTAACATACCCTTCATCTCACATAATTACCTTTTTGTTTGTATATTTGTTGAAAACAACTAAGATCTACTATCTTACCAAATGTCAAGCATACATTATTATTAACTATAGTCACCTTGCTATACAGTATATCTCCAGAACTTATCTCCTATAACCATTTGCAAAGTATTGGTATACTTTAAAAAGCATTATATTGGCATACATATTCATCCAACAATGAACATTTAAGTTCTCACATATCCTGGCTATTGTGAATGTGGTAGGGAAGATGGAAGTGCAGATATCTCTTCCATATACCAATTTTCATCCCTTTGGATATATATCCAGAAGTGAAATTGCTGGGTCATGTGGTAGTTGTAGTTCCAGTTTTATTAGGAAACTTTATGACCTTTCATAATTACTATGTTAATTTCCCTTCCATCAACAAGGCACATGGGTTCAAGAATAGAATAATTTTAATTCTGTCATTCCATAGAAAATTAAGTTCTTCTCAAATATAGCAATTTCTTCATTGTAATGGCACAAAAGAGTGCTGTGTATTTCCATTGATCAAGACTCTCTGAAGAAGTCCCGAATAGTATGGGAAAAGATTATTAAAAATGACAAATTTATTATAAAGTTTGAAACATGCATTGTCACTTGTAAAGATTATAACAATTCTGAACTCTTGGCTGTGTAAACCTATGTTATGCATGGTAGATAAGATATTGATACAAAGCTATATAAAGATTAGTGAGCATTACTAATTTCGTCAGGGAAATTTGGCAATTGAACATGGGGATAAGGTATACTATAAACCATCTTACAGTGGATATAAGGTATCCTCCTAAAAAAAAAATTCATCTGTAATAATTGTGCCAAGGTGATAGATAACTATCAGTATGAGCAGAAACTCCATTACTGTACTAACATAAATGGATTACACTCACTTGTCTTTTGCATATATCATGGATCAAGTGCTGTCCTAGGCTTTTGGAAATTCAGTAGTGAAGAAAATACAGACATTACCCTCATAAAACTCAAAATTTCATCAAGAGAGTTTTCAAATAGCATTTGTAGAAGATTCTTACTAAGAATCTAATAGAACCAGACAGACTCTAAAACACATGGATGGTTTCCTTCCACTAGAACTCTTATTCAGTTTTATGTTTATCTATCTCATGGAGTATGAACTTGATTTTCAACATTTCATGACACAAGATTTTAAAGCAAAGAAAGAAATCCCATTTAGGTCTTAAGTTTTATTTTTCCTAAATATTAAAAAAATGTATTTATCTGATATTCAGATATGAAGCATACTGGATTAAATTTCCACATTTAACAAATAATTTTATTTTTCATAATCAATAAAGAGTCATCCTAAGGGAAATTTAAGGGAGAAAATAGTGTAAAGATTCTTGTTCAATAATATATGACACACCTTTTGGGAGAAAGACTCAACTACCACTTGAACTTTACCTAAGACACAAACAATGTAACCTGATCTTGTGTACACTTATATTAATCTGAATTTTTTAAAAAAGAATAATGGACCAGAAACAAAGCATAATGATGGCATAAGGTAATAGCATAAATTATTTTTAGGCCCTTGGACCTAAAAATCATAAATTTTCATTAGAAATTTCATAAATTTTTGTTAGAAATAAAGGGTGAGAGAGATGAAATAAGAGTTGGTAGGAACATTACAACTAGTTCTTTGTAATGTCCGTGAATAATTTGGCAATTTACTAGTAGTAATGCCAGTTCTGTTGGTCCTAGATGATCATTAGCAGTATGGGTAAATGCAGCAATTTTGCTTAGGTGTAAATCGTGACACCAAAAACTGTCAGCATAGTTTCCACCTTTCGCATCCAGAGGTAACATGAACATACCCTACAGCATGTTAGAAAAGGGGATGACAAAGCTATCAGATGATCTGCTGTAACCAAAGGGTTCGGTGGTGATGCTAAGATTTTGAGAAGAAATGGAATTTCTAGAGAATGGGTAAGGTCTAACACTTTTTAAAAAAGCTATTATTATAACTACGTTTTACTCTCTGATTCTGCAATGTGAGAAACATCTACCTAAAATGACTTTTTTCCCCCTTCTCCCTAGTATACTTTCTTTCTTTTACCAAATTCTCATTTTAATAATAATTATGAAAACTGAACTAACAACATGAATGTGGTTTTGTAGGCTTAAATCAGTAATAGAAATATTCTAATGTGTAGAAAATGGAGTTCCTTTACTGCCATATTATATCAGTAGAAACACAAGCAAGATAAAAGTAAAAATACATCATTTCACTTCCTGGAAATAACATTCTGAAGATTAACAAAGACATTACCATTTTTTATAGGAGTTCTTTCCTTCCTCGTCTTGCTACCATAGGATTGATATTAATATTTTTGTTTAAAGTTTCATAGCTCCCACACACTTCAAAAGCAGCATTCAACATCCCGATCATGAATCTTATCACTGTGGGCCGTCATTTTCTATTCTCGCAGTATACTAGGAACCTAAACATAAGGTATTAGATGAAAGAGACTTTGACAGACCATGTGGCTTTAGTTGTTATATTTTCCCATATAATCTAATAAAGAATGAGATGAGAAAAATAAGATAAATGAAAGAGATTACAGTTAGCACAATATAATCATAATACTGGGTCTCCATCATTTTGTCACTTAACAGGGGTCCTCAAACTACGGCCTGCGGGCCACATGCGTTGGTGTGAATTGTATTTGTTCCCATTTTGTTTTTTACTTCAAAATAAGATATATGCAGTGTGCATAGGAATTTGTTCGTAGTTTTTTTTTTTTAAACTGTAGTCTGGCCCTCCAACAGTCTGAAGGACAGTGAATTGGCCCTCTGTTTAAAAAGTTTGAGGATGCCTGCTTTAAATGATGGACTTAAAGGAGACTGCTCACAATGGAGATTTGAAATCACTCCCTCTGCTTTATCTTATTAAAATAATATGAGAAATGGAGGAGGGAGGGAACATACTTGTTGATTTTTTTTAAATGGAATTCCAACTAGGAAGCCTAAATTTATTAAATCATTACAGAGTTATGTTTGTTAAAGATAAATATGAGAAAAAGGTAGGATGTTTTGACAATCTAAGGGAGGAATACAATTAACCAAATTTTAATTTTTGTCTAGACTATCATTTCAATAATTGTTTAACATGACTTTATAAAAGCATCATTAAAACAAATAGAGTATTTCTTCATCTTGAGAAGGCATTTAAAATAAAAGTTTGATTTTCTTCTGAGCTGCTTGGCAGAACATGTAAAAGGACAAAAAAAGTGCATCTAAATTTTATGAATGAAAAATTTGCAATCAATGTATCCACATAATTCACCTAATATTTATCAGCACTAAATTCTTAGCTAATGTTTACATTAAGTCATCACATAAGGGCTATTTTGCAATATGAAAGACAATGTCTTTCATAGCAATTTCACAAAAGAGAAATATATGGGGATTTTTTTTGTATTTTTTGATGAATCCTAAAAGTAAAGTGTATCATGCCAACTCATGGCTTATAGAAGACATTTCTATGAATAGAATGTACAAAATGTATTTGAAGAACATAATTTTTGATTCTTCATTCCCAAAATAAAATTAGAGGAATGAACTATTAACAAATCTCTTTGGGATGAAATATTATATAACTTAATTGCTTCAGTGAACGTTCTTAAGGTCAAGTTATTAAAAAATTTGAGACTGAACAAACAAATTTCCAGCTGAATATGTTCTGACTTTTTTTGAACTATGCAGTCACAGTTATGATTGGTGAACAGCCATATACTCTTGGACTTTTGGATACTGCGGGGCAAGAGGATTATGACAGATTACAACCACTGAGTTATCCACAAACAGATGTATTTCTATTCTGCTTTTCAGTGGTATCTCTGTCCTCATTTGAAAATGTGAAAGAAAAGGAGGTGCCTGAGATAACTTTGTCTAAAGACTCCTTTCTTGCTTCTTGGGACCCAAATTGATCTCAGAGATGATCCTTCTACTATTGAGAAACTTGCCAAGATCAAACAGAAACCTATCACACCACAGACTGTTGAAAAGCTAGCCCATGACCTGAAGACTGTCAAGTATGTGGAGTGTTCTGCACTTACACAGAAAGGCCTAAAGAATGTATTTGATGAAGCAATATTGGCTGCCTTGGAATCTACAGAATGGAAGAAGAGCCACAGGTGTGTGCCGCTACGAACATATCTCCAGAGTCCTTCTGCACAGCTGGTGTCAGCATCATACTAAAAGCAATGTTTAAATCAAACTAAAGATTAAAAATTAAAATTCATTTTTGCAATAATGACAAATATCCTGCACCTACCCACATGCACTTGTCAGACGAGGCCCATAGTGTATGGCCTCCCTTTCCCCTCCCAGTACTAGTTAATTTTGAGTAATTGTGTATTGTCGGAAAAGTGATCAGTACTAGCTTTGTTTTGTTGTTTAAAAAAAAAAACAATTTTTTTTTTTAAAGCAAGGCATGCTTGTGATGACTCTGTAACAGACTAATTTGTATTGTTGAAGCTGCTCCCTGGTTCCATTCTGGAGAGTAATCCGGGACATCTTAGTGTTATTTTATTTTTTTTCCCTCTGTTTTTTGGGGGAGTGTGTGTGGCGTTTGTTTTTTAGTCTTTTTTTTTTTTAATTCATTAACCAGTTGACAGCCCTAGGGGAGGAGGATGGATTGATTCCACATTCCACTTTTTGAATCTAATTTAGAAAATATGTTCCCCATCTGGTACTCTTAGGAAGGAGTATAGTAAATGCCTGATTGAATAACATACTCCTTTTTGAAAGTTGCCTTTTCTCTCTACCCTTGAGTAGATCCAGTATTTGATGAAACTCATGAAAATGGGTGGAACCTGTCTTGCCCTCAGGATGCACTATATATGTGACTGTGACTTTCAAGGAAATGTGTTTGCCATTTGCTGATTTTTTTGGAAGTTAATTTCTAACTTCTTTCACTGATACATGAAGAATAGTATTGCACCTTTTAAATACACCAAATGGATTGAGTTCATAATTTTAAAAATTAAAAAAAATTGAGACTGACATATTTGGTAATGGCTTGAAGAAGAAATTTCTGATTGATTGATTGTTAGCAGATCCACCTGGTTTAGTTGCAAGTGTCATCACTAAGACTATTTTGTTTGAAGATTTTAAATGCGTGGCTCCTACTTGTTCTGGATGTGCCAAGACTTTTCTGTATAACCAGCTCTAGTCCTCCAATGCTCCTATATGTATGTAGGTGAATTATTCTGAATTATAAATCATGGATAAGATTAATTTTTTCCAAAAAATTTAGAAGGATATAGTTTCCCTTTGATTGCTTAGCATTACCACTTAATGATTGAGTTTGAGCAAAACCATATAGTTTTGCACCACTAGAGTCAGTATTTTAGTTGGATGCCTGTAAAACAGAACCTGAAACAAGGACTTTAGTGAAGGAGGAAGGAAACATGACACATGAGAGGAAAAAGTCAAAGCTAATATAATGGGGAATTTCAAAACCATTGCCATAAGCTTTCACTCCAAATTTCTCCTGGATGTTTGGAGAATGAGTCTTCATCTTAACCTGGTCCATCTAAAGTCAGGGACTCCAAAGTCTTTAACCAGCAGCCTCTATTCTCCACACTCTGAGGAGTGCCCTCTTGGGAGTCATCACCCTTATATTTTTGGGCTACCCCTCAACAAAATCATACCGGATTTTGTTAGAGTAGAATACTAGTAGACACAGAGAACTTAAATTTGGAAACAGAAGACCACAGTGAGTCTGACTTAAATGAAATTTTCCACAGCACCTCAGGCAGAAATCAGAGATGGAGGAGGGAAGTGTGATGCAAACAACAATGAGTTTTGATGGGAAAACAAAGATATAAACTGATTTTTTTTATTAGCTCATCTGAATGCTGACCCGTATCTGCTAAAATGGAAGACTTAGTTGTGATGACCATTAATACAATATTGTTTCTTCAGACAGTTGCAGTGGTTTTTGAAGGTAATCCTAGAATGTGACATTAAGATAAAGTCAAAAGCAAATGTTGTTATCTTAATAACTATATATCCACTATATCCGAAAGATTTCTCAAATATACATTTACAAATAAAAAGGAAATTATTGAGTCATTGCCAAACATCATTTCATAATTATAATGCTTGTGCTTAACTTTTGGAGCATGCAATCATAAGGAAAATAGTATATAAAACTTAGCTAAGCCACACATCTTAGTTATTCATGATATCGAATTAAGATACAAAAATAAGTAGATTTGTAAATAAAGATCATGGGACTTTTATGTTTTTCTTTTTTTAAATCATGGATGTTTAATGAAATAGCTAGCAAAATGCTGGTCTATAATTTTATAGAGAAAATAAAATATAAATATTTAATCATTATTGAATACCATCTCACTAACATTTTTCATCATGAAGAATGATTACAAATCTGGGTTACACCATTAGACTGGGGTAACTATCAATTATTTGTGCAGTGAAATGTTAAGTGAATTATTTGACTTAAAATGTAGGAGAAAGAGAATCTTAAAAGGTTAAGAATAAACAGTCAAGGAAATGTCTATGCTTTCAAAAGCATCTTAATTAGATAATTAGATAGGTCCTTTGGTATAACTGTCTCATCAGTAAAATTTTCCATTACTTTATATTTTACAATGAGAAAACTGCCTACAGATTAATTAGAAACAGACTTAGGAAGGTACTACAGCTATTACATAAAAGGAAAAATAACTGTATTTAGTTATTATACGCTTTTATACCCTTCAAAGATAGTGAATCAGTCTCTGTACTTCAGGATATCGTAGGTAAGTTGGGCAGATGGATGAATAAATAAATAGTTTCAATAAAATATGCTAAATGGTGTGATAGAAGAATGTATAAGCTTAGATTGGTGGTAGAAGAAAAGGACATATAAGTCATGCTGGTATTTAAATAAAATATTCCTAAAGGAGATGATCTCTTGGCCATTTCTGAAAGACAAAGAAGGGTGATCTAGGTTAAAAGAATGAGTGACATTTTATGCAAAAGAAGCAGCAGGTGCAAATATATACTATTTGAAATGTCATGACTTTTCAGAAAACTTCAAGTACAGTAGATTTTTGTGTTTGCCCAAGGCAAGTTTTTCTTTACAGATTCTCTGATCTGATTTTGGAGGAAAGAAGTACTTTTTGAAACACACAATAAAACTTTGTGATGGTATGCATAATTAAGTTTAATCATTAGAATCATCAGAATAAAATGGATTCAATTGATTCCTAATCTTTCAATTAATGCACCTGCTTCAAAAGAAGCTTTCTAGTTTCTGGTAATCAAATTTAATACTATATTTTCTAAGTATGGGATTATTACTAAAGAGATTTTTGGTGAATGGTAGTGTTCATTTTTTCTGTTACTGTTGAATAAATGTAAACTTACTGTTTTATAGTAGTCTTACCACTTCTTTTTTGTTAAAGAAGCATCCTAAATTTTCTCCATCAGAAAGGGCTTATCATGAGCATATATATAATTAAAGATCAATGGGGCCACACCTATGGTGCATCTTAGAAGGGTACAGGTGAACGTTACTAAATGCAGAATACAAATGTCTTCATACAATAACTAAGAAAATGCCATGAAGGCTATGTTAAACAGTTTGATGAAAATAGTTCAGCTTGTATATGAAACCAGCACATTGTACCCCTTGATTGCACTAATGTACACAGCTATAATTTATTAATAAAAACAATAAAAAATAAAGATCAGAATGTCTATATTATTTGTTATATGTATATATGTATATACACACACATACACAAAAACAACTCAATTTTTCAACTACTTCCACAATAATAGATACACGCCATGCTAATACTTAAATATATGTTACTAGTATAAAGCTGAAAACTAATCTGTTTTTGATTTAGCAGTTGGTCACATCACTCAAATATCTCCCATACCACACATAAAGTCTGCCATAATTCAAAGCTTAGAAATTTCAGTAATTTTGTCTCTTCTGGGGATTAAGATTTATATAAAATTGATTAGTGGAAGGGAAAATTTATTATCGCTACCCATTAAGGTAATGGAGCAGCAAAATTGGGTTCAGGGAACAGAGATTGAGCAATAGATGATACACTTTTGCTATAGGGAATCACTGACAGCTAAGTGAGTGTGGATATGGTCTCAGCTCTTCACTTTCCTGCTGGAAACAGACTTTCTCAAACACAGCTCACTGTAAAGCAGGCACTTACTGGCACGTTTCCACATTGCCAGTTATCAATGTATTTTGGCTCTAGGCCCAGCAGTATAGTGAAATTCATTAATTTAACATTAAGAGAATTAGGCAATGCTGGAATTGGAAGTTACTCCAGATACTAGGAGGTCAGTTAGGCTAACTTTTGTATGATTTATAATCCACAAGACAGTGTGCTGGGATGCTGTCTCTTGCCTCTCTTCCATAGGATAAGAAATAGAACCCAATTTTAGTGTTGTTCAAAGTTTATCTAAAAAGAAAACTTGATGGCCAGACTGCTGATGTTTAATTATCTATTCTGATTTGAATCATATGTAACAAGTTAAATACATGGTACTTTAGTTTGTTTATCTCAAAAAAGAGATATAAATACTCTACCTAGAAATGTTCTGAGAATTTATTGAGATTTATGTAATTTTTAAGGAATATTTCCTGACAGTTAATACTCAATGAATACTAATTACTATTTTCATTTAAATCTGCTTACCTTAATACTTTACCTTTCTCAAATCTGTTTTGTGTAATCAAGCTTCAGTATTTTTTTAATATTACTTCATCTTGAGAGGAGAAACATTAGTAAATGTTTGCTATCCTTGGTCTACTTTTTATAAAAAACACTAAAGTATCTTAGCAGTTAGTATGGTTTGCTAGAACCTGTGCTAATCATAGAGCAATTTTATCCATGAATCGTAGAAATCAACATAATTCAGCACAGCATATCTGAAAGGCATCCTAGTCAAGTTATCATGGCATAAGATATTTATATTTTTATAATTCTGATTTTGATAGCAAGCTTCAAATTTCATTTTTGGCCATGTCAAAAAATTGTGTAAATACTGAAATTTTAATCTAAAAATAATACATTTGACATTATGAAATGGCATGCTACTTTATTTATTTATTTACTTATTTAATTTTAAATCATAGCTGTGTACATTAACGTAATTACGGGGTACAATGTGCTGGTTTTATATTCAATTTGAAATTTATATTCAATTTGGGAGGGTAATTGGTGGGATCACATCTATGGTGCATTTTACAAGGGTACATGTTAAATCTACTAAGTGTAGAATATAAATGTCTTAACACAATAACTAGGAAAATGCAGTGAAGGCTATATGTTAACCAGTTTCATGAAAGTAACTGAATTCCAGCTTCATCCATTTAAATATAAAAGAGGTAAAGTCTCCATCCTTTTTTAGGACTGTGTAATATTCCATGGTATACATATATCACAATTTATTAATCCATTCAGGGGTCAATGGGCACTTTGATGGGCTTCTTCTATGATTTAGCAATTATGAATTGGGCTGCAATAAACATTCTGGTATACATATCTTTGTTATAAAGTGATTTTTGTTCTTCTGGATATATGCCTAGTAGAGGAATTGAAGGATTGAATGGCAGGTCTATATCTAGATCCCCAAATGATCTCCAATCATTTTCCAAAAGGAACGTATTAGTTTGCATTCCCACCAGCAGTGCAGAAGTGAACACTTTTCTCCATATCCAGGCCAATAGCTCTGGTTTTGGGATTTTGTGATGTGGGCTAATCTTACTGGAGTTAGATGATATCTGAAAGTGGTTTTAATTTGCATTTCTCTGATGATTAAGGATGATGAGCATTTTTCATGTGTCTGTAGGCCATACGCCTGTCTTCTTCAGAGAAGTTTCTCTTTCAATCCTTTGCTCACACAGAGATGGGATCACTAGTTCTTTTTTTTTTTTATTTTTTTAAGAGATAGATTCTCACTTTGTCATGCTTGGTGGAGTGCTGTGGCATTACAGCACACAGCATCCCCCAGTTCTTGGGCTTAGCAGATTCTCTTGCCTCGGTCTCTGGATTTGCTGGGACTACAGGAGCCCAGCACAATGTCTGGCTATTTTTTTCTTAATTACAATTTGGCTGGGGCCAGGTTTGAACCTGCCACTCTCGGTATATGTGGCCAGTGCCCTACTCACTGAGCCACAGACGCTGCCCTTGTTCTTTACTTGATAATATGTTTGACTTCTCTATGCATTCTGATTATTAAACCTTTGTCAGTGACATAATCTATGAATATCATCTCCCATTGTGAGGCCTGTCTGCTTGCTTAAGTACTGTGTTCTTGGCTTTGCAGAAGCTTTTTACTTGGTCCGAGCTCAGTAATGTATTTTTGGTGTTGCTTCAATTGCCCCGGGGGTCCTCCTCATAAAATATTCTCCCGGGCCAATTTCTTCAAGTATTTTCCCTGCACTTTTCTTCTAGTATTTTTATACTTTCATGCCTTAAGTTTAAATCTTTTATCCAGTGAGATTCTATTTTTTTAATGGTGAAAAGTGTGGATCCTGTTTCAGTCTTCTACAGGTCACCAGCCAGTTCACCCAGCACCATTTGTTAAATAGGAAGTATTTTCCCCACTGAATGTTTTTAATTGGCTTGTCAAAGATCAAATAGCGGTAAGTAGCTGGGTTCATCTCTTGGTTATCTATTCTGTTCCATATTTCTACCTTTCTGGTTTTTTGCCGGTACAATGCTGTTGTGATCACTATCGATTTATAGTATAGTCTGAGTTCTGGTAGTGTGATTCCTGCTGATTTACTTTTATTTATGAGTAATGTCTTGGCTATTCGAGTTTCCTTCTGATTCCACATAAAATGAAGTGTTATTTTTTTGGAGTCTTTAAAGTATGACTGTGGTGCTTTAACCAGGATTGCATTAAAATTGTATATTGCTTTGGGCAGTATGGACATTTTAGCAATGTTGATTCTTCCCGGCCATGAGCATGGTATATTTTCCATTTGTTAACATCTTCAGCTATTTCTTTTCTTAGAGTTTCATATTTTTCTTTATAGAGATCTTTCGTATCCTTTTGTTAGGTAAACTCCCAAATATTTCATCTTCTTTGGCACTATTATAAAAGGGAGAGAGTCCTTGACTGTTTTTTCAGCTTGAATATTGTTGGTGTATGTAAAAGCTACAGATTTGTGAGTATTGATTTTTTAACCTGAGAGGTTGCTTTATTCCTTGATCACTTCTAAGAGTTTTGTAGTAGAATCCTTGGTGTTTTCCAGGTATACAATCATATCATCTGCAAAGAGTGAAAGTTTGATCTCCTTGATCCTATATGGATACCCTTGATCTTTTCTTGCCTGATTGCGATGGCTAAGACTTCCATTACAATGTTAAAAAGCACTGGAGACAATGGGCAACCTTGTCTGGTTCCAGATCTGAATGGAAATGTCTTCAATTGTACTCTATTCAATACATATTGGTTGTGGGTTTGCTGTAGATGGCCTCTATCAATTTAAGAGATGTCCCTTCTATACCTATTTTCTTAAGTGTTTTGATCATGAAAGGATGCTGGATATTATCAAAAGCTTTTTCTGCATTATTTGAGAGAATCATATGTTCTTTGTTTTTTATTTTGTTTATGTGATGAATTATATTTATAGATTTACATATATTGAACCATCTTTGAGACCTTGGGATAAAACCCTCTTGGTCATGTGTATAATTTGTTTGATGTGTTGCTGGATTCTGCTTGCTAGAAATCTTGTGAATATTTTTGCATCAATATTCATTAGAGATATTGGTATATAATTTTCTTTTCTTGTTGGGAATTTTCCTGGTTTGGGGATCAAGGTGATGTTTGCTTCATAGAATGTGTTGGGTAATATTCCTTCTTTGTCTATATTTTGGAAAAGGTTAAGTAATATAGGTACTAGTTCCTCTTTAGAGGTTTGGTAGAATTCTGATGTGAAGCAATCTGGTCCCAGGCTTCTCTTTCTGGGGCAATTTTGGATAGTTGATGCTATTTCAGAACTTAATATAGGCCTGTACAACATTTCCACTTCATTCTGGGTAAGTCTAGGAAGGTGGTATGCTTTCAAGTATTGGTCTATTTCCTTCAGATTTTCATATTTCTGAGACTAGAATTTCTTGTAATATTCATTGAGGATTTTTTGAATTTCTGAGGAGTCTGTTGTTATTTCTTCTTTACCATTTCTGTTTGATGAAATTAGAGATTTTACTCTTTTTTTCTTGGTTGAGTTAGCTAAAGGTTATCAATTTTGTTGATTTCTCCAAAATCCTACTTTTACATTTATTGATCTGTTGTATAATTCTCTTGTTTTCAATCTCATTTAATTCTGCTCTAATTTTAGTTAATTCTTTATTCTGCTGTGTTTGGGACTAGAATGTTCTTCCTTTTCCAGTTGCTTGAGATGTCACATTAAGTTATTAACTTCCTCTTTTTTCATTCTCTTGAGGAAGGCTTGGAATGATATAAATTTCCATCTTAGGACTGCCTTTGCAATATCCCAGACGTTCTGGTAATTCATGTCTCCCTTATCCTTTTGTTCCCCAAATTTGGTAATATCCTTTTTTTTTTTTTTTTTTTAATAATTTTATTGAATCATAATTATGTACATTGGTGCAATCACAGGGCACGATTCATATACATTCAAAAATATTTTGATCATACTGTTACAGATATCCTTCATGGCATTTCCTTGATCACT
>CAUYON010176707.1:0-11229 GCA_963573935.1 Arctocebus calabarensis
CCTGTGGCTCAGCGAGCAGGGCGCCGGCCCCATATACCGAAGGTGGCGGGTTCAAGCCCGGCCTCGGCCGAACTGCAAAACAAAAAAATAGCCGGATGCTGTGGCAGGCGCCTCTAGTCCCAGCTACTAGGGAGGCTGTGAAGCAAGAGAATCGCTTAAGCCCAAGAGCTGGAGGTTGCTGTGAGCAGTGTGACGCCACGGCACTCTACCCAGGGCGATAAAGTGAGACTCTATCTCTACAAAAATAAATAAATAAAAAACTAAGTAGGTTCCCTGCTTTGAACAGGACTGTCAGTGCTACAACCAAGATAGTCCCAGGAAAACTGGGATGGCACTATTCCTGATCAGATGTTCTGTGTAGCTGTTGTTCGGGAAACCTAAAATCTTCCACACCGTCCCCTGACTCCGCTTCAGGATTCTGGGAGCCCCAGGGGAGGGTTTAAGAACCATGGGATTGGTATCATTTATTCCATCATTTGATCTTTCAGTTTCTGATTTAGAAGTATTTTAGTATCTCACTTTATAATTATGGATTTGCAAATTTCTTATAATTTATGAAAATTTTTGCTGTATGTTTTAAAGCCCCTGTAATTTAATATATCATGTTATGTGTCTCTCTGGTGGATTTTTCCTCTTCTTATTAGATAATGTCCCTCTGACTTTATTAATAATTGTTCACCCTATATTCTATTTGTTCTGATAGTGATATTGTGACACATTCTCTTTCTTTGATTAGTATTTGCCTGACATATCTCTTTTCATTAATTAATTAATTTATTTTTTAAATAATTTTATTAAATCATAATTGTGTACATTAGTGCAATCATGGGGCACAATGTGCTGACTTCATATACAATCTGAAATATTTTGGTTGAACTGTTAAACATAGCCTTCTTGGCATTTTCTTAATCACTATCTGAAGACATTGATATTCTACATTTAATAAGTTTCACCAGTACCCTTCTAAGATGCACCGTAGGTGTGATCCTCTTTTCATTAATTTATTTTCAATCTTCCTATGTGGCTTTTTTCTAAGTTTGCGTCTCATAAGTAATATATAGGTGGATTTGAAAAACAGCATGAACTGATAGTTTCCAGCTTTCCATGGGTAGATTAGTCCATTTAAACTGATCTGGGCTCTGTCTGCCTTATTTTGACACCACACACCATTCTGCATTGGCTGAGACCCAGACACCGGCCGCCTGTGCTGATGGAGACACACTAGACACAAGAGGCGGGCGGTGAGGACAAAGTGGAGTGTGACTTCCTCCTCCAGCTGCAGTGCCAGTGGACATTTCCTGTTTAATTCCGTAGGGCCCCAAGGAAACACACTCAATGGCAATCTTTCCACTATGCAGTTGCCAAAGGGGCAGCTCAGCACAGTGAAAACACTAGTTAATGAACCAGAAAGCCCATGGCCCTCTGTCATGTGGCAGCTGTGTGACCCATCTCATTTCCCCGTGAAGTGCACCCCCTTACCTCCTGGGTAGCCGTGCTTTTAGGCTCCTGGGGAGGGTTTGTGGTGAAAGACTTCCTGTTCCATGGGGAGCTTTGCCTCGCAGCGGCTTCCTGGTCATCAAGGCTGACATCCAGCACATGGACCCTTGGTTTCCTCCTGCTTCCCTAGGTCACTACTACCTCTTCTGACAGTCTCCTGTCCATCTAAGTGGCAGAGTGGGGACTCAGGATGCTCTTCATGGTCCCATTCCTTGGGGTCCCATGGAAAGGTTAGAGGTAGTCTTCATGGGGACTGTGGGCCAGGATTTGTCTTCCTGCCTGTCTGCCCTGGGGTGGGGCTGGTATTTCACCAGGAGGCAGGCCCTGAAGGTGGTGAGGCCACTGTTCTCCTCCACACTCACCCCGGGACAGACCCACCCTATAAGGCAGGTCTCACACTGTGAAGGGTCAGAGAGGTCACTCGGGTGCTGATGGTCCAGGAGGGAGCTTGGGGGCTGGAGGAAGCTGCAGGGCACACGTATGTACAAAAGACGGGGAGTCGGCACTAGCTGACCCCCAGGCAGAGCCTGGCATCCTAGAGAGTCACAGCGGGATCCCACCATGCCCACAGCTTGCTGTGTGGTTATATGTGGTAACTAGGCCTCTCTGAGCTCCTCCTCCCCATGGACAAAGCCAGCAAAACAGCTTCCCAGATGCCTCCTAAGTGTAGGTGCCCGACATGGCTGGGCCTCAGTGCTCCAGGGCAAGTCCTAGAGCCCCAGGGTGGCTGACACCAAGCCCTGATCTGGAGGCAGTGGCCCTTCCAGAATCTGGAGGGGGCTGGACACCTGGAGGACCCTCAGCTTGGCCAGGGCCCAACTCTCTGAGGGAGGGAGGGGAGGATTCTGGGGGACTGGCAGGTACATACCCACGTGTGCATGCTGCATGTGACTGTGCAGGCCCTGCCTGCTGGGCACGGGGTATAGTCCCTCTGAGCGTCTGACAGAGGTGTCTGTCAGAGTGCTCTGTGGGGGTCTCTGTCAGTGGCCCCTGTGTGTCTTGGTCAGACATCACTGAAGGGGTCTCCATCAGAGAAAGGTATCTGTGGGGTCTCTCAGTGGGAGCTTCTGTCAGAATCTTCGTGTATGTATCTGTAGTGGTTCCTGTGGGGACCCCTGTCACAGGTCAGTGTGTGTGAATCTGTGGGCGTCCCTCTGAGGTCAGTACTCAGCCCCCATCCTCTAGAGGTCCTGACCTCCCATGCTGCTGGGCCCCATGAACCCTGGCTGAGACAGGACCAGCTCTGTGAATGTCCTGGGCACAGGTCCTGCTTCTCCGTGTTCTACCCCACCGCTCCCAGCAGCAGCCCTGGGGCCGTGTGGCTGTCATAATCATGTAATCCAATAGGTACCCAAGGTCTGGCTTTTCTGCTGATCATTCAATTGTCTTTTCTGAAATTTCAGAGGTGATGGCAGACAGGCTGGGTCACACACACAAGAATAGCAGCTTTCCTGCAACAGCTCTGTGTCCCCTGGTCCAGCCCTGACATTGGGCTGCTTCCTGACCACTTGCCTGCGGTGGTGGGTGGTCACCACTCTGCTGCCTTCCCGGCTCCCGCCTCCCCAGTGCTTCTTTTCCCACACCCTACCTTGTCCTCCATGTGCCACTATCACGTGGCTCAGGTGCATCCGGTGGTCACTCCAGAGGGGACGCTGGGTGGCTGTGGAGAATGGTTACAACCCTGGTACCTCCTTCTGCACCCACTCACACTGGCCACCGGTTTCAAAGGAAGAAAGGCACAGACCAGGACAGGCATGTCCTGTCACCAAGGCTGAGCCCAGAGGGACTGGCAAGGCCCATCTCTGCCCCAGCTTTCAGTAGGCAGGGAGGGCACTGTAGGCGCGGTTGTCTGTTCCCCACCATGAGAACTGGGGGGCAGGAGGGCGGATCTCTCCACCCCTGACTCAAGGCCAGTACCCCATCCTGAAACTTCCCAGCCCACTGTGGAGTATGTGAAGCTCCTTGGCTCCCCTGGAGCCCCGGGGGAATTTCTCTCTGAAGAGGCCTCTGTACACCCACCTCCCACCACTGCATGAACTTCACAGCGGAGGGAGAGTGGAGAAAGGTGGGGTGAGCCATGTCCTGGGGTGGGTTCTCTGCAGCGTTTGCTAGTCCTGACAGCCCTGAAGGCTCTTTTTAATGACCAGGTTATGAAAACAAATTGCAGTGAGGGACCCCAGGGTGATGGTGGGTCTGCAAGCACCTGTCAGCCTCCTCCCTGAGCCTCCCTTCTGGAGTGGACTCTGGCCCCTTCCCTGTGTCCCCGCAGCCCACAGTCAGAAGCAACCTCTAATGAACACCTTTGTTGGGAATTACCATACTGTGGATGTGCTAACATGAGAAAAATCAGGTTTTGTCTGCAAGTACCCAATTTATTACTGAGAGACTCAGCTCCTGGATCCTGGGTAACAGAAATTGCAGAATGTAGGAGCTTTGACTGGTCCCCAGAGATCCTGAAGTCTCATTCACATTAACAGATTTGAAGTTCAGTGAGGAGGCACAGAGAAAACCCATCAGGGTGAAGACTGACTTTTCAGTTACCAATATCCTTCTTGCACCTTTCCACGGGTGTCTCCTGGGTAATTGGCAACTTTGTGTCTAGAGTTGTCCCCACGGTCACCAGTGGCTAAGGAGGAACAAGTGGAAAGTGCGAGTGGTGGAGGTTGAGACTTGAGGTTTATGGGCTCCAGGGACTGGAGGGTTGAACCCCACCTGTGCCTCACCCGAAACCTTATCGTATGTATTTCTAGAAACTGCTGAAGGCATGGATCGAGGAAGGAAAGGTCCTGGGAGGAGTTTACGCAGCATTTCTGACCGCTTGAGGACTTTGTCTGGGTGTCCGACATGAGAACAGCATGGCTGGCAGTAAGCCGGGAGCGACGCACACGCACAGGGACCCTGCCCTTGCTCATCTCCCCCAACATTCGGTCCAGATGTAATTTCACAGTGTCCTCAATATGCTGCTGCTTTGGGCTCCTGGGTAAATAAGTTCCCGATTTACAGCTCTGGAGCCTGATCAAGTCACTATCCAACTCTGCCTCCTCCTCCTCCTGAACATTCACCGAGGTATTTCTTGAACCTCTGCATGGATCTTCTGGGACCCTCTTCAGATCTTGCCCTGGATCCCTGAGTGGGTCCTTTTCTTCTTTGTCCCTTTCGGAGTCCTCCTGAGAGAATCTTTGTGGGGGCCTGGACTCCATCTTCTGTACATCCTTGCTGCACTCACCTGCAAGCTCAGGCAACCGGGAAGGCAGGGAGGCCCAATGCTTGTCTTCTGCCGGACACTGACCCCTCCCTGGAAATTTGTCCTGAGGACCAGGCAGCTGCTCTGGTTTGTCTTTGATGTTCCAGAAGGGGTGTGGAGTTGTGGTGTCCTGATCCTCAGTCAGCGACTTAAACATATTGTCAGAGAGCTTCCTCAGGAAGCTGCAGGAGACAGGAGGCAGAGGCTGCAGCAGGGGTAGGTGGGCAGGAGGCCAGGCTGGCTCATGCACCTGTGGCTCACAGCCCCTCCTCTCCCCCCACCCTTTCTCTGACTTCACCAAGCTCTGCCCCTCTCTGGCCTCGGGGCTCTACTCACATCCTATCCCCGTTCTGTGGTCTCCCCCCTCCCAGGTCAGCTTGGGCCCTGGGGTGGCATCCCAGACCCTGGTAGGAAGGACAGAGGAGAAGGGGAAGGGAGAGTTTCTTACCTCTGCAGAAACAAAGCCAGGTCCAGAGCCAACTCCATTTCCCTCAGGCAATTCCTACAAACTAGAAATTAGTAACCAGGTTTGGGGGAGAAGGGAGAGGCCTTGAGATCTTACAGGAGACTCATGTCACTCAAGAGCCTGTGATGGGGGGCCTTGAGTACACACATCAGTGTCCAAGGTCATGTGACCTCAGCAGTGACAGCAAGAAGTATGGTGGGCAGCACTTTACCATGTACACTGTGCTTCCCCCCCTTCCAGGGACCCTGAGAAGACAGGGCTCACCTCAAAGAGAAGCCAGCCTTGGGCCAAGCTAAGCAGCTGTGCACAGTTGGGCCCAGAGGTCCCACCTCCACATTCAGGTGGTTAGGGGTCCCCTGCATCCCTCCATCCCCTAGTGGGCAGCACCCATTCCTGGCCCACCTTGCTTCCTTCCCAGTGTGGGATCTGGGAATATCTTGGATTCTGATTTCCTTTCCAGTAGTCTCCCACCCCTCAGGTCTCTGCAGCTGACTTCTTCAGTGACTTGTCCCTCTGAGAGAAGGAAGCTAAGACCCACTAGGGAGCTCTGAGCAGAGTGGCAGAGCTGACATTTCAGAGTACTGCTCTTCTTCTTGCTCTTGCCTGAGGGGATTCTCTTCAAATCCGATTGGTCTTCCTGGGGTTGGACTGGCAGGATGGAGGCCATAGATGAAGGATGCTCAGTCAGGGGAGCCAGGGAAGTCAATGGAGATGAGGTGGCAAGAGAAGAATCTTCCACTGGATGCTGAGAAACAAGAAAGATCAAGCCCTCACTCATCCTCCCTGCTTCCCGGATAAGCTGCAGACATGCAGTGCTCATGGAGAACATGACCTTCTGCATCTAGCTAACGGGCCTGTCCTCTTTCCTTTCCTTTTACTCATTTTTACAATGCACAAAAATATTTTGTTTTCCTTCTTTGCAAAATGCAAAGAGCTAGGAGGCCAAGGCCAGTGGATCACCTGAGCTCAGGAGTTCGAGACCAGCCTAAGCAAAGTGAGACCCACCTCTCCTAAAAATAGAAAAAAAAACTAGCTGGGAATGATGGCACACTCCTGTAGTCCCAGTTACTTGGGAGGCTGAGGCAAGAGGATCACTTGAGCCCAAGAGTTTGAGGTTGCTGTGAGCTATGATGCCACAGCACTCTACACAGGACAACAGAGTGAGACTCTGTCTCAAAAAAAAGACAAAGAAAAAGAAATAGAAAAAAGAAAAGAAAAAGAAAACTGCAAAGAGGGATTTTCTATGTGAGAACTAAGGATTTTTGTCTGTCACTTTTCTTCTTGCGAACTCAAAATCTTAAGCCCCACAGCCAACTGAATGGACCCCCTTTTGGCCAAGGGGACCCCAGAAAAACTTTAAAACTTGGATGGCAGACAGGAAGAGAAGGGAGGTTAGATAGGCTTTCCTATTTACCCCCCTTTGGGAGTTACTCACTGTGACAATAAGATATTAAATTACTAATATGCCTAAGTTCCATGCAAGACAAAGGTAAATGCCTCCTGCAGGCCATCAATTTACTTAATGGATCACTTAAGTCAGGAATATGTCCGTGGCTTGTGTCTGATTAAAAGACTTTCTTACCTTAACTTGAAACACTCCAAGCCTTTAGACAAAGTTTTATTCCTTTTACCAATTACAAATCAAAGAATCTTTGAGCCCACCTAACCTGTTAGCTCCTCTTTTGAGATGATCTGCCTTTTAGGGCCAAACCAACATACACCTTTCAAGTACGGATTTATGATTCTACATGTGATTCCAATCTCCACGAATGTATGAAAATAAGCTGTAACCTGACCATGGTGGACACATTTTCTCAGGACCTTTTGAGACCTTTTCTCTGGATCATGGTCACACACATTGGGCTCAGAATAAACCTCTTCAAATTATTTTACTGAGTTTGAGCTTTTTCCCATGAACACTCTGCTCAAGAAACTCACTGACTCAGAACTTTCAGAGGACTCTGCTTCAAGTGGAGGCCAGAGGCCACTCAAGCCTCTGATTGGAGGCTTTCAGGGGCTGATCACAGCCCTCAGATCGCCTGACACAGAGGAAAGGTTGGGCAGAGGCAGCAGCTGTGAGGAGGCGACTGATGAGTGATGAATCATCATGGCCCAGAGCTATCCTTCCACTCATAGCTACAACCCAGTACTGGCCCTTGAGCCCCAGCATTTGATTTTGCCCTGATGCTACCTACCAGTGTACCCACCCGGATGGTTTGAGAGCTTTAGTTAGAAATCCTGAGCCTCTCTAACCCTGCCCTGCCCTCCCTTCTCAGGAATCTCTGTCTAATCTATGTGGAAAAGTGGAGAAAATAATAGAAAAGAGAGAATCATTCTCTGTTGGGTCTGGGCCAAAAGTTCCTTACCTTCCTGATGTTTCTTCTCTGCCCAGGAGGTGGTGAGGATGGATCAGTCTGGCCAGAGAATAGGTACAGAAGGAAGAGCCCCAATCCAAAGAGAAAGATTGCAGAGCTATTTGCTATCCAGGAAGCAAATCTGTTACCTATCCAAGGAAAACTACTCAGAGGCAGGAAGAGATCTTTCTCCATCTTCTGACTCTCACTCTGGCCCTAAAGCAACTGAGCCTTGGGAGTTTTCTTTGGGCCTATTGACTGAAGCCTAGGCCTGCATCATAGACCTATAGCCTTCCCATCACAAAGGGCTACTGAGGGCGTGGAGGGCACCGGGGTGCTGAGAGGAGGAGGCTGAATCACAGCCCCCATCACCACCACCCTGCCCAGCAGATCCTTCCACCCCGAGGCCTCCTTTGATTACTCCTTCAAACTCCAGCTGCTCAACCTGAGATAGACCTCCGTCAATTTTCTGTTCTTTCCCCCTGAAACCCAGATATTACTTGATTCCTTTATTCCCTAGAGATCTTGGTTTGAGCCCCCCAATTTCATAGACTTTGCAAGTCTGAAATTCTCCCAGGAATTGTGCTTATTTTCTAGAGATTTTTACTCTGAAAATTTCCTCTCTCCTCCTAATTTTTCCACATGATAGGTTTATACTTTTATCTATTCAGAAGTAGAACTGAATTTTTGGTGTGTGCTTATTTACTTTGTAAAATTTGAATATTTTAGTTGTTATTGTTTATATTAATTTTTCTACCTTCACTCATGGTCTGATACAAAAATTCAAATTAGTAATTTATTACTTAAAATTCACAAAACTAAGTTAATAAAAACAAATTAAAGTTCTGAATGATTTTTTTTAAGTTAGTAGCAATTCTGAATTATAAAAGCTGCACAAAGATTTGTGGAACTTATAATACACACACTCATATACACATATTTGACAAATTAATTCATTATATTCAAATCCAAAAATTAAGCATTTCCTCATTTAAAAAAAAAAACTACACTTTATTTGGAAAAAAAAAAAGAGCCCTAATAGCCAAAACAATCTTGAGCAAAAAGAAAACATTTGGAGACATCACATTATTAGAATCCAAATTATACTACAAGGCTATAGTAACCAAAACAGCATGGCATTGGTACAAAAATAGAGATATAGACCAAATGAACATAACAGAGAACACAGAGAGAAAAATATCTACCTACAACCAACTGATCTTTGACAATGCAGACAACTTACACTAGGGAATAAAAGCCTGTTATTCCATAAATGATGCTGAGAAAATTGGATACTCACATGTAGGACAAGGAAATAGGACCTCTATCTCTTGCCATTTTGAAAAATTGATTAAAGATTTAAAAAATACTTTAATATAAAGCATGAAACCATAGAAGTCTTTGGAATGTTGTCTTGACCTCATTTTTTCTTACTCTGCCCAAAATATAGTTCTGACTTTCTAGAGTTTTGAAATAGATGTGTCATAGACCTAAACTAGGAATGGGTTAGGGTAAGTCAAAGTATTGATCTTGAAGGTGGAGAGTAGGGTTGGGGAACCAAAGCCTGGGTTTGAGTCTAGTCGAAAGCAGATACTTCTATACATAGTTTTTTTCTTCAGAGTGTGTCCTATCTTTTATTTCCTGTCCCCTACACACCAGTCAGACCCTCACTCACTTCTCTGTCCCCTCCTGATGATCTGCGGGAAATTCTGGGTCATCACACAGAAGGAAAAGGAGAGCATTGGATGGGATTGTCCTGGCAATTTAGGCTCAGATTGACCTATCCATCAACCCACAGCTTATCTGCTGGAGCTAGTCACATAGTCCCACCCAACCACAGGGGACATGAAAGTGTAGCTTTCCCTGTGCCTGGGAGGGGGGAAACTGGAGCAATTTGGCAAAGAGTGGTAATGACTACATAGACTACATAGACCCTACAAGGCAATATTCCCAAATTCCAAATGGAAGTAAACAGAACCCTTTCCTCTGTGTTTCACTTGTTCTTCTCAATTTTCTGATGCCTCTGGGGCTTCCTTCCCCAGCTAAGTGTCTGGATCACTGTCCCACCACTTTGTTCACCTCCACTTCCTCTTTCCCACAATTCCAGGTTCCACTGCCCCATCATCACATGCCCACTTTTATATGTTCCAAGTTCATCTTCACCCTTCCTGGCTTCTATGGGACCAGAACCACTGGCTAACAGGATTTCCTGGAAGAAAGGAAAGCAGTTTATCTCCTCAAAATTATTTGTGTTTATAAAACACAGTAAGTACCTCATTGTATCCACAATTTTGCCTTGACAGCTTTCCTTATTTCTAAGAATGTGTAGTACCTAGAACTTACTTGGCAGCTTCTCAGTGTGTATGAGCCCTTCCAAGGAACATTCAGATTCTGAAATAAGTTGTCTAGAAAATTATATCCTTTCCTTTTTCAAGCTAACTACCTTTTTATATCTGTTGTAATACACAAAGAGGTACATTGAAATTATTTATTAATGTGTACCCTTAACATACAGTATAATGTCTTTGTTCACTTGATGTTTTTCATAAAGTCATCCGCTAAGAGCTCCAAAGCACCAGATCAACATAATCCTGAGAGGTGGGTCCTGCCTCTCTACTGCGTGTTCCTTTAAAACTTGCTCTGGGGTCTAGATCAGAAAAGCAAAGCAGCACACACAACAGCAGTAGATTTTGTTTATTTTATGTGTGAAGAGCTGAAAGGTGTCACTAGGAGTTCTGTACACAGTTTCATGGAGCCATTGACCTGCCACAATGTACTTCTTTTCTTCAATACTGCTGGCATTTAAGGAGAATCTCAGATTGAATAGGATAGGTATGCTTTATAAATGTATTCTTGAATTATATAGTTATAAAACCACTATAGGGTATGTCTGAATTTCATAAGGAATGATTTTACAGTTAGCTAGTTAGATGTGTTTTTTTCCCGTACATATGTGCTTTTTTGGAAACTGCACATTGTCACCAGCTCAGGCTGCTGATTGGTTATGGGAAGCACAGTGGGAAGGGAGTCAGAGCATACCTAGACAGGTCCGGAGGAAAGATTCTGCATTTTCCACATCTTCACAGCCAGAAAAGCTATATGTAGATGGTTGGAATTGTTTCCTAAGAACAAGAGCCAAAGCAAATGTTTAAAATCCCCTCGTAGACAGGGTTGTGGACAAAAGCCTCAGCCTGCCAAGGCCAGAGAGTCTGAGCAGGGCAGTCAGGGAGCATCCCCAGAGCTGCCCAGCTATTGCCCCTTGTTCTCTGAGGACACCTGCAGTCCTTGGAGGGAAAGCAGCAGGGCCAGGTGCCCACTTCTCTCACCGTCTCCTGGCTCACCCTGGGTCTGGAACCTATAATGAGTCTTCGTTGAATTAGGAAGCAGTTAGAGGAGAGAACCAAGCTTCCCACTGGAAACAGTGCAGCAGGGATCTTTTTTTTTTTTTTTTTTTTTTTTTTATAATTTTTTTTAATAATAAATATTTAAATTGTTTGAATAACAGGGCACAATTAATAAAAATTAATTAATATTTTTTTAAAAATTTTATTGAATAATAATTATTTACATTGGTGCAATCACAGGGCACGATTCATATACATTCAGAAATATTTTGATCATACTGTTACCGATATCCTTTCTTTTCTTGTTGGATCTTTTCCTGGTTT
>CAUYON010176709.1:0-15571 GCA_963573935.1 Arctocebus calabarensis
TGTAGAGACAGAGTCTCACTTTATCGCCCTGGGTAGAGTGCCGTGGCGTCACAATGCTCACAGCAACCTCCAGCTCTTGGGCTTAAGTGATTCTCTTGCCTCAGCCTCCCTAGTAGCTGGGACTACAGGCGCCCGCCACAGTGCCCGGCTATTTTTTTGTTTTGCAGTTCGGCTGAGGCCGGGCTTGAACCCGCCACCTTCGGTATATGGGGCCGGTGCCCTACTCGCTGAGCCACAGGAGCCACCCTGGAATATTAGTTTTAATCACATCTTTCAGGCAGTAGCCACCAGGTTTCTCCACTGTAAAGTAATTCCTTTTCTCATTGTAATTAAGAGCTATTATGTAAGGAGTTACTTGGAGATGCTATAAATACCCAAACTTCCAATTATTCATTTACTTATATCATTTCTTTATTTAGATTATTTAATGGCTTTTAATCTGTTACCTTATTATTTATTTTGATGCTCTAATTATCCCAGATTTGGCCAGTGGGAAGGCCTTCAAGTTGTTTTTTGCATTTCGGTTTTGACACGCCTCCATCATCCTTTGGAAACTTTTTCTCTTTCTGGTTCAAGATGTGTCAGGCTCTTCTTGTACTTTCCCTGCACTGGCAATGGATCTGCATCCTCTTACGGCACCCCAGTGTCCTTTAATGGAGAATGATACTTAGAAAGCAGAACCTGGGAGCTAGATTGCTCATTGTACAGTGACCCTGCGTGCGATTCCCTTGCCTTCTCAGTGAACAGAACTTGGCAGTGAACATCCTATCCATCTCTGTGCATAAGTGGAGATATGCATAAAGGTATTTATGTTTTTATAGTAAACCATGAGTTTAAACTGAGACTTTCAATTGGAATACAATACAACATGATTTATTGTAACTTTCTTCCTTTTAATAACTCCCTTCTCTAACAAGGAGAAACCTATTTCCCCTTATTATTAATGTATTTACTTATTTGTTAACCCACCTGTGTGTAACGAATCTCTAGTCCTTCCCCCCGCCCTCTTCAGGATGCCCTTACTGTCCTTCTCCAGGCTTCTAGGGCTCCCTCAGGCCAGCTCCTGTGCTCGCTCTCATGTTATAGCCCGTATATCTAGCATAACTAATGTATTTGAAATTCCAATTCCTTATTTTCTGGGAATTGAAGGGATAATTGATATATAGGATCTTATTTATCTCCATAAGTCAATCAAAATAGTTTCTTTTCATGTGAAAGAAGCTTATAGGCTAATAAATTAATGCTTCGAGAGATAAGAAAATATTTCATATCCACACTGTGAGAGGTAAAGGGCTTTCTGAATCATACACATAGATACATACACATACAGAGCAGTTTTATAACTTTATTGTTGGGTTAAGAATAAAGAGAGCAACATAAAAACTCAGGTTCAGATATCACAGAACTGTTTGTTCTGGTGAGCAGGAAATTCTCAGTTCATTTGAGCTCAAGTAGACAGGCAAACAAGACTAACAACCTGTATTCTCTATTTTTTTCACCCAGTAGAGAATAGACCTCCATGGTCCATGAATTTATTTTCTCTCTCTCTTTTTTGTTCTTTTTGTAGAGACAGAGTATCACTTTATCACCCTTGGCAGAGTGCTGTGGCGTCACACAGCTCACAGCAACCTCCAACTCATGGATTCTCTTGCCTCAGCCTCCCAAGTAGCTGGGACTACAAGGGCTCGCCCTACTCAATGAGCCACAGTGCCGCCCCTTCATTTTCTTATATCACCACATAGTCAGAACATAAAACCAAATCCCACTAATTATTACTGCCACCATAACTTATCCTTAATGCATAGACCAGAAACAAAAACAAAATACAAAATTAGTGGACAAAAAACAAAACAAAAGAAAAGAAAAAACTTCAAGAAACATAGAGACAGAAAAGTTAAAGTTCTATAGTTGCCCGAGAATCCCTTCTGGGAGCCAAAATGTTCCTCCTGGTGAACCACCTGCAATCTTGCCTGCATCCGCTCAATAAATGCAGTTCTCTGAACAGTGCAGTTTGTCTGACTCTATCAGGGCACCCTGGTGGGTGACCTCCACAACTGTGAAAGCATAATTAGAAAGAATTAAAATCATTATTCTTATTCTAATACACAACGAATGTGTGTCAAAGATTTTGCTTAACATACTAATGAGGGAACCGTAAGATGTTATAAACAGTTTTTTACAATGGCTTTTAGAAAAGAGAAGAGAAAGGAAAGGAAAAGAAAGAGACAGAGGAAGAAAAAGAGCTCACTATGCAATTTTAACTGTGGAACTTAGTCCCAAGGGAAAATCTAAATTAAGGATGTAGTTTTATAAATGAGCATAAAGATGTTCATTTCAGCATTATATTTAATAGATGAAACTGATGGCCTAATTGCCCATCAAAAAGGAAATGGCTAAATAATGGTAAACACACAGATTGTTAGGCAATCACTAACAATGTTGGTTGAGGGCCTACTAGTTAAGAGGGCAGTTTGAGCAAACACTGATTCTAACTCAGAGGAATGATAGTGGGAGGGCAGGATGCTCTACGATTATCTATTCCAGTTTACCCCGCACACTCCTGGTTTAACTTTTTTGTCCTGTAGTATTAATCTCCTGCCTCAGTTAGATGATAAATTATTTGGTAACTTTAGCTATTGTTGATTGTGTGTGTTGGGGAGTGATGGTGGAGGGATCCAATCACATTCTCAGTTATTTCCCTGGGAAATATCTTAGATGAGAAGATCACAAATAACAGAGTTTTTCTGCAATGTTTATGCTCAGTTTACACTTTGATAAGTCGGAACAGTGCCTAGCTGCATTATAAGCACTCAAAAATGTAAGCTAGTATTGTTGTTATTGCATTTGATGTGAATACATAAGCTGAGCAATACAGGACACTGCTGCTGAGGGCAACCTTGGGCTTGTGGGCGCTGCCTGGTGTACTTTGGGTTGCTTGTCTAAGATGGAGACAAGACCCATGGGTACAGAGGAGAAGTTCTCTGCTATAGCTTGTTCCTTATTTTTGATTGACTTCCACACCTAAGTAAAACCACAGCCAATTCAAACTTTTTTCTTCCCCACTTATGTAGACTAAAATGTTTAAGAAGGGCTCCAAATGAATTGCAGACTCAGCTGGAACCACAAAAGCAGACAATCTCATGAAAAAACACTGAAAAGAGAGAGAGCAATTATGAGGACAAACCATAGCAATCAAATTGTCTTCTTGTTAATGAAGCAGCAGGATAAAATTGTAGGAGAACAAGTTTTCTTGTCAAGATTAAGGAGGAGTTTGAATCTAAAAGCTAAAGCAGACATGAATACAGCATTGTGCAAAAAATGAAACTCAAGAAAGATGTTACAGAGATGAAACAGAAGAGAGCTGAAATAAGAACTAAATGGAGGTAGTATGCTACAGACAGTTATAGGAAATTGATAGCTATAAATATTTTTCCTTGACTTAGAGGAAATTTGTGAGGAGAGAAGAGATTAACTTTGAAGATAGCTAATAGAAATCCAAAATATGTATACTAGGAATTCTAGAAAGGGACTACAGGACAGGGGAGAAGTAATAACCAAAAATATAATAGAATACAACTGCTACCAGCTGATAGATTTGAATATTTAGAACAAAAGGATTCATTAAGTGATTGGCATATATAATAAAACTCATGCCTAGATAAATCTAATATATAAATATATATTTACTTTTTGGAAACAGAGTCTCAAGCTGTTGCCCTGGGTAGAATGCTGTGGTGTCACAGCTCACAGCAACCTCAAACTCTTGGTCTTAAGTGATTCTCTTGCCTTAGCCTCTCAAGTAGCTGGGACTACAAGAGCCCGCCACAACACCCAGCTACATTTTTTTTTTTCTGGTTGGAGTTGTCATCGTTTGGCAGGCCTGGTGCATTCAAACCCGCCAGCTCCCATGTATGTGGCTGGCACCCAGTCACTGAGCTACAGGCATCGAGCCAAATCTATTATGTTTTTTGAAAAAAGAAAAACAAAAAACTTCTGTAATTATCTGTAAAGTAAAACAAAGATCAAATTTATCCACAACACTAAATTTGAGAAGAAAATGGAGCATTAGCTACCAGAGGGTTGAAGGGAAAAGATTATGACCTGAGAATCTTATATTCAATCTCACAAAGAAATAATCAGGGCTGGGCACCTGTAGCTCAGTAGTTGGGATACCGGTCACATGCACCAGGGCTGGTGGATTCAGACCCAGAGTAGGCCTGCTAAACAACAACAACAAAAAAACAGGTAGGCATTGTGGCAGGTACTGATAGTCCCAGCTACTTGGGAGGCTGCAGCAAGAGAATAATCATTATAAATAATCATTATTGACATTCAGGAATTAATTTGGCAATGTGTGCAAAAGCATTAAAATATTTTATTATTGGATCTAGCATTAACCTGGCATAAAACACATATGAAATGTAGAAAAATGTTTATAAGCCACAACATTGCTTAAAATTGTATTTATAATAGTGAAAAACTGTAAACAACCAAATATGAGTTTGGTTAAGTAAATTATACTATAAGATATTAAGCAGTCATTACAATGTGTTGTCAAATAATTTTTAAGAACATTGGAGAAATAGTTAAGACACTATGCTAAGAGACAAAATCTGACTATAAAATTCATATAATATCCTATAAATGTATATTCTACAATTACTATGTAGAAATATATTGGGAAATATTGAAATAAAATGCACTAAAATTTAATAGTAATTATATCTAGGTGGAAAGAAAATATGACAAAGAGTAATATCTGCTGGGTATATTTCTCTCTGTGCTATTTTCTAAACATAACAGGAGAGGATGTGTGTTAACAGGTGGTTAATTGCAGATCCTGGGGACAAGTCCTAAAGCTTCTGGTGGAGTACTCACTCAAGGTGGGCTGTGGATGTGTGGCTGCCCTACTGGCAAAACATTGGTTTGGTGTTGGGGCCTGATTTTCAAAGGAGGTTGTTGGGTCAGAAAGACCTTCAGGGGAGATTTACTGGGTCTCTGAAGACTCTTCCAGAAACAATATCTGGGCTGGTGGTGTGGAGAGGGAATGGTGTCTTCAAGAACTAACAACAGCATTTTTGGCATTCTCTTCCACCTCCAGGATTCTCTTAGAAATTCTCTTAGAAACTGCGTTTAAATAACATGCTTGGCGCCCATTCCTCAGTGGTTAGAGTGCCGGGCACATGCACTAGGGCTGGTGGATTCGAACCCAGCTCTGGGCCTGCTAAACAACAATAACAACAACAACAAAATAGCTAGGCGTGGTGGTGGGTGCCTATAATCCCAGTTACTCAGGAAGCTGAGGCAAGAGAATGGCTTCAACCCAAGAGTTTGAGGTTGCTGTGAGCTGTGACGCCACAGCACTCTACCGAGGGTGACATAGTGAAACTCTGTCTCGAAAACAAAAGAAAAGAAAGAAAGAAAAGAAAACAGGTAGGCATTTTAGTGATTATGTATCAGACTTTGATTTTGTTTATCCTGCTCCATTCTAAGTTAAAGAAAGAATAGTGGGTTTTATTTTCCACTTTCGTAAAAGGAAGCAGTGAAGGAGCGAGTGTCTCACACGTAATCTTATTACCAGGCACATGTGAGCCAGTACAGATTTAGAGGCTCCGAGGAGGGTGAGTGTCACGGGGTGTCAGGGAGGAAAGACAGCAGATGTCTGCCCCCTAGCATGGCTGCCCGCCGTGGTATCAACATCAATGTGTCTTTTCTAAAAGTCTCAAGACTTTCTCATGAAGTGGATAAAATCCCAATAACAATATAATTTGTACTTTTGCAAATTAGCCAGAAACCATCTACTTTCTCACCAATTACTTGACATTTTTTATCTACTTCTAAATGTTACTGACCTAGAAAAAAAATCTGATCAAAGGCTGTGGCAATCATAACCCCTACAGCAAGTATTAAATTGGTCCACTCTGTGTCCTATGCTGACAAATCGCTAGAGCCTGTCGACCCATGAGTGTCTCAATTAGAGGCACGGATGTAGCAGATATGTCATTGAGTCTACACTTAACTTCATTCCTTTAGAACAATACCCAGGTTCCCCAAAGCTCCCCCAACCTAATATTAATAAATAGAAATGTCTGAATGAAGATATGCAACTTTGTAGAATAAATCTCTTCTTTATCACCAGCTTCTTCTGCCATCAGGCCTCTCCTCATATGGTGAACATCCCTGCCTGTACATGGAATCTTCTTCCTCAGGCGCCCCACCCCATCCTCAACCTCATTTTGTAACAAGTCCTGGGACTGTGGAACTTATCAAATGCGTTAAAGAGGAAGTGACAGTGAGGGCCTTGGTACTGGACACCAAACCCTGCTGAAGTGGACGAAATGGAATCCCCTGACATAGCCCAAGCCATGGAATTGACTGGTTAAATGAAAAATGGAAATGTAATGTTCTGGTAATGTAATTCGGTATTTAGGAAAATTTACTCTTGTCTTTACTAGGTATCTACCCAGAAGTATTGAGATTACTAGGTATCTACTCAGAAGAGAAAAAAAATCATTTTACCATGGGGCCATTTGCAGTTGAATATTTACAGCAGCGCAATTCCAAATTGTAAAGCTGTGGAAATAACAAGTGCCTAACAACTCATGAATGGATTAATAAACCACGGTCTATGTATGTCATAGAATTCTATTCAGGAATTAAAAGGTGGAGAGTTTCCATCTTTTATATTTTCTGGATGGATTTTGAAGAGCATTCTCCTAAACATACTATCTCAAGAATGTAAAAGCAAGCACCCCGTGTAATTAATACTAAGCTAAAAATAACAGGCCCACATGAGAGAAAAACACAATTACATTTATAAAGGGGGATAAGGGGGTTCAGTAAGTTCTTCCCTAATGGATACAATGTAGGGGTATATACCACACTTCCTGGATGAAGGACTCAGCAACAATGTAGGCTTTGGACTTCACCATACAAATGCAAATAATGTAACTGAATTGTATATACCCTCATATTAACTCAAGATTTTAAAAAAATTACCTTTAACAAAATATTGTGACTTTTTTTCCAATATTAAAGATTATTCATGCATTCTTACTTACATACTATGGCACCAGGCACTGTGTGGGCCCCAACATAAATGCCCATGGTACTAGTTAGGGTGAAAATAATTTTCTGTCTGGTTCAGCAGAATAAATTATATTACTATTTTTGTCCAGTGAATTCAATGAGCATACAGAAGGAACCGATTGTTTTGGGATGATGCAGACTTTTTTCTTGTTTGCCTACTGTATATTTCTTAGAACAATGTGCTTGTGTGTGTATATGTTTATGTGTGTGTGTTTGCCTGGACATGTGCATACACAAGGTATGATAATGGGACCATTCTGATATCTAGCTTTTCTGACAACTTATATCTGAAATAGTCATCTGCAATTTACCTATGTAACAAAGTTCTGACTGTTTCTTGGTTTAATAGCCACTAAGAGCTGCCGTTTGCTTGAACAAAAGTTAAATAATTAATACTCATAGAGTTCCTACCTTGAGCATAGTGAGACCTAGTTTCCTATGCGTGAAACAGTTGTTAGTGCCTTTTTATTTAGAGATGGGATCTTGCTATGTTGCCCAGGCTGGAGTAAGTGACTATTCACGGGTGTGATCATAATATATGACAGCCTGGAACTCCTAGAATGAAGCAATCCTCCTACCTCAGACTCATGAGTAGCTGGTATTACAGCTATAGAGGTGCCACTGCCCTTGACTCTGTTAATGCTTTTAAAAGCTTCTACCCCACCCAACAGGGTCTATTAAAAGCCTTTATTCAATCCCCTGGTTCCATCTCCATGAAGATTCTCTCCAGAGGAAATCTGGATTACTCGTATGTTTCTCTGTGCCAGTTCTGAGTCTCTGTTACCATCCACTTTGCACTGTCCATTTGGTATGTGAGCAACACATAATTTTGGATGTTGTTTCTTAGAAGGACACTCCTTGCCCTACCAACTCAGGGTCTAAGAACCCCCTACCAAACCTTAAACTTCCAGCTAGCCCAGAGGGGAAGGTCAGATGTCAGAAAGCCTGTCATACAGGGCTGTATCACACAGCCTGCAAATGCAGAGATAGGCTTCCAGCATCAACGAGACCTAATCATGCAAATGAAAGATTTTTTTAAAAATACAACTTTTTTTACTCTTTGGGTTTTAGAGGAATTATGGAAAACACCACACTCGTGACACTAAACAAATGGGCTGGGAATCTCATCGAAGATACACGCCCAAATCCAAGGACCTGGCCTTCAAGCGAAAAGGGAATGAAAAGATTTGCTCCCATTTGCCCTGTTTCACCAGTCATCCCTGCAGTGATGCTTTGCATTTAATATATATAATGAAAAAGGCTCCAGAAAGAAAGAAAGCCATTTCTTTAATGTTTCTGGTCGGCAAGGTTGGGATGTGACTCTCAAGCTTGAGTGTCCTGAGCCCTTGTGAACACCTGCCCCTTGCTGTTTAGAGGGCGGCCTGGATGTGTTATCCCTTCTCTCCGGGTGTGCTTTGCCTTGCCTGCTGCACAGGCACAAGCGGAAGACCCACCCACCCTATCTGTTATGGAAAATATCTGACAGGTCATTGGGGACAGGATTTATGACCAATAGTTTGTTGTGACCAACAGTACCTGAAAAGCCCTTAGCACATTGCTTGACACATATTAAGTACCTAACAAATGCTATTTGTTTGTTTTTGGGGGTTTGATATAACCCTTGTGTATATCTCAACTGTGGTTTTGGAGAGGGCTTAAGAGAGTTTACAAAAATAATCACAAAGAATATAGTATGATATATGATTCTGGGCCCCAGAGTGAAAATACAGGGAACATTCTCCCTATAATTTGTCCACATTTTTCAGCACCAGCAGCCTTTGCACATACATATGTCTTGCAAGACATTTTCTATTTAAGTTAACACATTTGACTTTATAAGAATGGCCCTTAGACAAGCCATCTGCATGTTACATGTAAGTTCCAAGTAGAATCCCACTGAGTCTGCCACTGTTCCTGGGATGTAGACATTAACACTCAGAGACATTAACACTATCGGGTAGGCAGAAGCAATGAATGTTAAAAGATTGCCAAAGGGTCTCTGTGTCCAAGCAGACAGTATGTGCCTTGACAGACAGAATCGAAGAACTGAGATAATCTAAGCAGCCTTGCAGACAACCAAACTGGGAAAAAGAAGCAGAACTTCCATATGTATGAGCCAGGGGACTTGATGGTGGCCCCACGAGATGGAAGGGGTGAGGCAGTCACCCCTTAACATGGTCTTAACGTGCCCAGTCTATTCTCCAATGCAGTTATAGACAAATAGTTCTGAGTCATGAATCTGGGGGGAGATTCAGGTGCTATGACTGACCCCCTCACCAAGTACTCATGCCAGGACAGGACTACTCTTAAACACAGAGAAGTAGGACAAGTCTTTTGCTACTTCTCCGCTGAACAGTTGGAGAATATTCTCCTAAGGATGGCAAGAATGGAGAAGCAAGCATCTCATGTACTCAGTACTATCCTAAAAATAGCAGATCAGCAACTACAGGCCCACATGAAAGAAAAACACAATTAAATATAAGAAGGAGGGAGTAGGGAGGGGACTTGTTGGGTTCTCACCTATCAGGTATGATGTAGGGGTATATGGCACACTTCCTGGGTGAAGGACTCAACTATAATTCAGACTTCAGGCTTTATCTTACAAATATAAATAATGTAACCTGATTTTATGTACCCTCACATTAACTTGAAATGAAAGAGAGAGAGAGACATATATGTATCCCACAGCGTAGTCGTATCCCAGGTTCCTATAGGGTATTTCCAATATTTTGGAATACAAATTCAAAATACAAAAATTGCTACAGTAAATGTCAAATCCAAATCATTGTGCACTAGTGTACGATGGAATGATTCGGCCAAAGAGCATGCACATTTTATTAATGCTTTGGTGGATACTACCAAATTGCTTTCCAGCATATACTTTTTACAAGTTATCTAGGAGTTAGCTTGTTCCAGAAACCCTTACTAGCTAGCATGAAATATTATCAATCTTTCAACATTTTGTCATTCTTACGGGCAAAGAAAGCTAACTCATTATTGCAACAGTATCTTTCAGTCCCATTTCCTAGACATTTGTGTGATCAGAGCATGATTTTAGGACTGAGGCCTGCAGTGGTGGCGAGAGAGTTAGGGTGAGTTGGTAGCTCGGGGGTTGCTTTGTAGCTGTGTTTGCTAAAAATCCAGTTTGTTCTTTGTAATGAATGACATATGAGTTGGTTTTGGGGACTCTCATAAAGATTATGGAGTGGTTCTTGCCTCTCCCAGTTCTCATCCTCCTCTCAGCTATGCAGGCCTGGGAGGTTTGGGAAGAAGGCAGCCATCACCCATTCAGGTCCTTAAAACAGAGAAGGTCTTGGTGCTGAGCGGGATGTTAACTTTCACATTGATTCATACCACAGCAGCTCCCATTTCTTGGCAAGAAAGACTTAAGACTGAGTGGAAAAAAAAATCCAAGCATTCTATTTTGCATTTTAATTCCTGGCCTGGCTCCCTAATAGTGATGGATGCTAGAGAAGTTTCACTATCAGTCAACTGAGTTTCTCCTGGGGATACAATTTTGAATTAATAGAAAAATCTATGGACTATGTTATCCCCACAAAGGCTGTTGAACATTAGGATTCCTGAAAGGGGCTTTGAAGTTTGACGTGGCATTAACGACACTGTGGTCTGAGCAGGGATCACCCCTGGAGTAGCCCGCTTCACTGTTAGTTTGAGAAATTTACCACCAGTTTGAACCAAATGATTTGCCAAGAATCAGAAAGAGGACGGTTGGGGTTTCCCTTACTGTGAAATCAAAACCACTCTCAAGTACTTCTTTTAATCCTGAACACAAACTTCATTCTAATTACCCTACTAGCAATAACTGAACAGTGTGAGATTCACTGTGAAATGAATATTACTAATGTAAAAAAAAAACCCCAGCATATCCATCTTTTAAAAATTTAGTACCTTAATGTGATCCACGACTTAGTCACCTTTTGTACCGCTTTCTGTTTGATTATAATTTTATCTATTAATCATGTTAATCCAATAGAATCTGCCTTAATCAAATGACAGTCAATTACCCAGTTCTTTAAATTATATTTTTTAATGAAAGACATTTTTTAAAATTGAATGCCAATTAGAGCCAAGCCAAACTTCTGCAGGAAAGTTTGGGTTATCACAGAACAGTATGAGCCCTTGCAGATACCTGCATCTCCAGCTCCTTCTGGCGAGGGCATGCTGTGTGCTTTTAGATACAGCCATTAACCTCTCTGTAATTCCCGGTTTTCCACCTGTGAAATGAGGATAATGATACTTCGGGCTTGGGAAGTGATTTTATGACTCTAAACTGAAAAATGCAGCTAGAATACCAATTTTTCTTTAAAAAGCCTATGCAATTTCTCTCTTAATTTCTCACCATAGGCGGTTTAGTTTTTACTTAGCACTAAACTGCTTTTCCACATCGTTAGAGAACCATACATAAATCCAGTGAAGGCAGAGTCAGACAGGGAAGGGTCTTTCTAGAACAGAGGGTTTTTTGTTGTTGTTTTGTTTTTCACCATGAATGATTATGGGCAGAGTAACACAAATATTTTATCCACAGGCCTTCTGAAATCGAGTCTGAGTGGCTTCCAGAAGCTCTATGCTGGTATAGATTGTAAATGTTCAGCAGAGTAGAGCTCCGCCAGTGAGCCCTATTATGATCCCAAGAATGGGGAGTGGTGTCCCGGGTGTAGAGAGAATTGGATGATAGTCTAAGGGGCTCTATGGATGGGCTTCTGGAGGTTCTTGTGCTCCACTGATACAGTATAACATAGCAGGTGCACACACACATATAGGGATAGGAATCTCTATATAGTTATTGATTTTTAGTGACATTCTAAATAGAGTCTACACAGGAAGAGGAATCTATATATAGTTATTGATTTTTAGAGACATTCTAAATAAGAGTCTACAAAGCTCTACTTTAGGATCAAATTGACTAGGAGGTCAGGGGCCCAAGCCCTTCCCTGAGAGTGAGCTAGAGGATCATCCTCACCTGTTCAGTGGGAGAGGCAGGACATCTCATCAGCAGACAAGTGTCTCTGCTTCTGCCCTGCAAAGCTGGCTGCCATTACACCGTCTAATTTGGGGATCTGAACTTCTTGGGAAGAGGGCTCTTTCATAGTTGTTGAAGTTTTAGGGAAGTAATAATAGTTATTTCATTCTCTTTCTTCTTTGCTCCAAGTGCCCTACTCCTCTGGTATTTAGCTCTGTCATCTAGTTGAAATCACGTCAGTGTATTACAGGCTGATCCAGCTGAGTGCATTCTGCAGAGAAGTGACAAGTAGCTTGGTGATGGCAAAGGCTCTCCTAATGGCAGGTGGCAGCTTGGTGCATTAGTGCCTCTTGATGGACAGCTAGGGACCTGCTGTCAGTTTCCAGGGAAAATTCTTTGTATTCATTATTACCAAGGAGGGGCAACTTGGGCAGATAGCTGCTGTTCACAAAGTCACCTGAATAGCTGGCTGCATAAACTGAGATGTTTTGACCCATAATCTCTTATGGCTATTTGACTTGAATTGAAGCCTCACGTTCTCAAGGGCTTAAGGCCACTCGGAGTCAACACCCTACAGAAGTAACTACGTGTGAGTTGTAACACTGCATTAAGTATTGATGGGCAGAGTGCTGTATGTGTATAGGATTATCATGAAGACCTTTTGTGTTCCAATCTGTCTGATCCTCAGCATTCTTTCTGTGTTTTGATGAGGTCTGGGTATGGTCTACTGCTACAGGATGCAGGGTCCCTCCCAACCCTTGGGTGCGTGAAACCAAGTGGCTGGGATACATCTGGTATTCTTTAATTCTCTAGTAATCTTCTTCTTTCTTTCTTCATTTTTGTTTTGCACAGTATCTTTTTTCCTTTTCTTTTTTAAATTTCAGATTAATGTGAGGGTACAAAAAAATAGGTTTGCATTTGTTAGGTAGAGTCCCTCTTGTAGGAATCTTCTCGTTAACTCTGAGTACCTGAGCTGTGGATCCTCTATCTCTGCCTAATTTCTCCCCAGCCCTAAGCACGGATACCAAAGAACATCTTGAGTTAGAAAAAGAAAGGCCTTTCCATTTTTGAGTTAGATAAATAAAATTTTCTGCTCAAAAACCAAAGATTCCTTTAGACAGATTTTTAGCAGTGGAATTAATAGGCCAAATAAAACAAATATTTTTAGACTTTTGACTACCAAATTGATTCTAAGGCATTGTGTCAACTTTGACGTTTATTTCTAGTTGTATTTTCTCCTTTGAAAATTGTCCTTTAGGTGCTTGTCCACTTACTTATGTGGGTTTTAGTTTTTTTTTTTTTCTCATCTATTGGTGTGAACTCTTTACCTTCTAAGGATGATTGCTCTCTGGAGTATTTGCTGCAGACATTTTCCTAAGGCTGTTGGGAATTTTCTTGACATACAGAAATTTTCACTTTTATGAAATCAGGTCTCTTCTTTCTTCTGTGACTTGCTTGGCCATTTTACTTCAATCAAGGTTTATTAAGTGTATGCGGTGTGCCAGACATGTGGGGGGCTTAAACTTAAATTACCCTAGGCCTCCATGAGCTTGAAGTCTATTTGGACACATAAAGGCATAGAAAATTTCAACATACTGGGCTCTGGAATTATGGCTGGCTAGATACTCAAAGGAACCCTTGAACTGCAGGACAATGAAGGGGAGTCTAGAATTAAACCATAGAAAAAGATCTTGGGGATGTTTCCAGCTATAGAAGAGGTAGGTGGGAGCTGAGACTACTCCCCCCACCATGATGGTCCCTGTACTTGTCACTATGCTCCTCTTTCCCAAATAAAGTCTACTTTCCAGTCTTTCAAAACAAACAAACTATAAGCAAAAGATAGGAGGAGTCTTTAATGATCTCTGTTTTTCAAATAGAAAAAGCAACAAAATGTGAGCTGGGGTAGTGATACAGGGTTTCCCCATTCAGACCTGGACAGGGGACCCCTGTTTCCTTGGCCTGGGCAATTTCGTGTAAGCCAGGCAGGGTCAGGCCTCTGCCTTTTTTGCTGGAGGCTGGCAGGGCTGCATTCATTCATTTGTTAATACGCTCATTAACATTGAAAAGATGTCTCCTATCTACCAAGCCCTGGCCAAACATAATTCTCAAGACCTTATACTCTTAGACAAAAGACCCAGGGGGAGACATCAACTTGGGTCTTTCCCTCTGCCAGCGTCTCTGGTGCTTTTTATTCCTTCTGTATTTCTTTCTTTCTAATAAATCCTATCATACCACTGATCTGGGGTCGGTGGGTTCATTCTTTGGATCCCCGAGACCAAGCACTGACTGCAGAAAGAAATTCTGCCAGCAGTGGGATGGAGCCAGAGTGGGCTAGCAGCAAAAAGAGGGGTGGTTATCTGAGGACAAATGCTGACAGAAGTTCTGCCTGTTATATATGGCTATTTGGCCCGGATCTGAAAGCTGACCTGGATTGGGAAGAAAGAAATAAAACAATCATTATATGATCGCTTACCCACATTAACCCAAAGGAGCGACAAACTATTAGAAATACACAAATTTAGCAAGATTGCAGGATATAATGTACAAAAATCAATTGCATTTCTATGTATCTACAACAAACATCAAGAAACATAACTTAGAAAAACGTATCTATTTATAATAGCAAAAATAATAATCCACAAACAACCCTATATAGTACTTAGGGATAAACGCAGCAAAATATTTGCAGTATGTGCATATAGATGCTTTAAGTAGGGGGCCTAAATAAATGGAGAGATACGTTGGCCATGTTCGACGACAGAAACGCTCAATATCACAAAGATAAACTGAAAAGAAAAATAAGAAGAGGGACATTCCCTGTTAAGATTTATTATAAATTGTGACGATTCATACAGCTCTTCCTTACATATTAATATAGGGTAGGTAAATTGACCAGTGGAACAGTTTCTACAGACCCATGTGCACATTGAACTTGAATTTATTGCAGAAATGGTGTGGCAGATCAGTGGTGAAAAGATGAGTAGACAAACTGCCGGTTCAGGTTGATCCCACCCTCCAGTGGCAGAAGTGAGACGGGGTCTTGGAACAGATGATCAGGGTAGCTTCCCAAAGAAGGAGGTGCGTGAACCCAGCATGGAAGGAGGAGTAGACAGTAGCTAGTAAAACAAGGGGAAAAATTGTTACAGAGAGAAGGAATTGTGAATAGCTGGTGTCTTCTGGGTGTTGCTGTCTGGATTGAAAAGTAATCATTGGGGGAGCTAAAAAGGGCAGTGGGTAGATAGGAAGGCGGAAGAGGAATACACAATTCCAAGTTCTGATATTTTCTTTCTCTTCACTATTCATCGCTTGAATAGTTATATATTCAAATATATATTTTTGAGATTCTGTTTGTGTTTGATCAAACTTTTTTTTTTAATAATTTTATTGAATCATAATTATGTACATTGGTGCAATCACAGGGCACGATTCATATACATTCAGAAATATTTTGATCGTACTGTTACAGATATCCTTCATGGCATTTCCTTGATCACTATATAA
>CAUYON010176710.1:0-13172 GCA_963573935.1 Arctocebus calabarensis
CCCTAGTAGCTGGGACTACAGGCACCCGCCACAGCGCCCAGCTATTTTTTTGTTTTGCAGTTCAGCCGAGGCCGGGCTTGAACCCGCCACCTTCGGTATATGGGGCCGGCGCCCTACTCGCTGAGCCACAGGAGCCGCCCAGCACTCAATCTTAATTGACTTCTACAGTGTTTTCCAGACATATAAGAATCCTGGACATATTTTAAATTGTAGTCAATTAAATAATCTTATTATTTTGGAATCATTTTAAATTTATAGACAAGTCACAAAAATAGTATGGTTTCTGCATTTGTCATCTTGACTATTAGATTTTGATAATTGTGACATTCAAATATTATGGTGTCTTTTTAAAATTAAATCATAGCTGGATACATTAATACAATCATGGGGTACAATGTGATAGTTTCAAATACAATCTGAAATATTTTCATCAAAATGGTTAACATAGCCTTCATGACATTTTCTTAGTTATTATGTTAAGACCTTTATATTCTGCATTTAGTAAGTTCCACCTGTACTCCTTCGAAGGAGTACACACTGTTGGTGTGATCCCACCAATTACCCTCCACCCATCCTTTCTCCTCTCATCCCCTCCCTTGCCCCTTTCCCCATATTCTTGTGCTATAATTGGGTTATAGCCTTCATAAGAAAGCTATAAATTAGTTTCCTAGTAGGGCTGAGTGCATTGGATATTTTTTCTTCTATTCCTGAGATATTTTGCTAAGAAGAATATGTTCCAGCTCCATCCATGTAAACATGAAAGAGGTAAAGTTTCCATCTTTTTTAAGGCTGCAATAATATTCCATGGTGTACATATACCACAATTTATTAATCCATTCGTGGGTCAATGGGTGCTTGGGCATCGTCTATGACTTAGCAAGTATGCATAGGGCTGCAATAAATATTCTGGTAAATAAAGCTTTGTTATAATGTGATTTTTGATCTTCTGGATATATTCCTAGTACAGGAATTATAGGATCAAATGGCAGGTCTATTTTTAAATCTCTAAGTATTCTCCAAACATCTTTCCAAAAGGAACGTATTAGTCTGCAATCCCACCAGCAATGTAGAAGTGTTCCCTTTACTTCAAATTCATGCCAACATCTCTGGCTTTGGGATTTTGTGATGTGGGCTTATCTTACTGGAGTTAGATGATATCTCATAAAGTAGTTTTGATTTGCATTTCTCTGATGATTAAGGATGATCATTGTTTCATGTGTCTGTATGCCATGCACCTGTCTTCTTCAGAGAAGTTTTTCTTCAAGTCCCTTGCCTACCCTGAGTTGGGATCATTTGTTCTTTTCTTGCTAATACGTTTGAGTTCTCTGTGTATTCTGGTCATTAAACCTTTGTCAGAGACATAACCTGTAAATATTTTCTCCCATTCTGAGGGCTATCTGCTTGCTTTACTTACTATGTTCTTGGCTGTGCAGAAGATTTTTAGTTTGATCCAGTCCCAGTAGTGTATTTTTGGTGCTGCTTCAATTGCCTGGGGTGTCCCCCTCATAAAATATTTGCCCAGGCCGATTCCTTCAAGGGTTTTCCCTGCACTTTATTCTAGTATTTTTATAGTTTCATGTCTTAAGTTTAAATCTTTAATCCAGTGAGAGTCTATCTTAGTTAATGATGAAAGGTGTGGGTCCAGTTTCAGTTTTCTACAGGTCACCAGCCAGTTCACCCAGCACCATTTGTTAAATAGGGAATCTTTTCCCCACTGAATGTTTTTAATTGGTTTGTCAAAGATCAAATAATGGTAAGTAGTTGGGTTTATCTTTTGGTTCTATACTCTATTCCATACATTTACCTTTCTGTTTTTGTGCCAGTACCATGCTGTTTTGATCTCTATTGATATATAGTATAATCTGAGGTCTGGTAGTGTGATTCTGCCTGCTTTGTTTTTATTTCTGAGTAATGTCTTTGCAATTTGATGTTTTTTTCTGATTCCATATAAAATGAAGTATTATGTTTTGGAGATCTTTAAAGTATGACAATGGAGCTTTAATAGGGATTGTATTAAAATTGTATATTGCTTTGGGTAGTATGGACATTTTTATAATGTTGATTCTTCCTAGCCATGAGCATGGTATATTTTTCCATTTGTTAACATCTTCAGCTATTTCTTTTCTTAGAGTTTCATATTTCTCTTTAAAGAGATCTTTCATGTCCTTTGTTAGGTAAACTCCCCAATATTTCATCTTCTTTGGCACTACTATGAATGAAATAGAGTCCTTGACTGTTTTATCAGCTTGGCTATTTTTGGTTTATATAAAGCGTATAGATTTATGACTGTTGATTTTGTAACCTGAGACACTGTTGCATTCCTTAATCACTTTAAAGAGTTTTCTATTAGAATCTTTGGTGTTTTCCAGATATACTCTTCATATCATCTGTGAAGAGTGATAGTTTTCTTTCTTATGACCCTATATGGATACCCTGGATTGCCTTTTCCTCCCTAATTGTAATGGTAAAAAGTTACATTACAATGTTAAAGAGCAGCGGAGACAATGGGCAGCCTTGCCTGGTTCCTGATCTGAGTGGAAATGATTTCAATTTAATTCCATTCAAAACGATACTGGCTGTGGTTTTGCTGTAGATGGTCTCTATCGGTTTTAGAAATGGCCCTTTTATACCCATTTCTTAGTGTTCTGATCACGAAGGGATGCTGGATATTATCAAAAGCTTTTTCTGCATCAATTGAGAGAATCATATGGTCTTTGTTTTTTAATTTGTTTATGTGATGAATTATATATATAGATTTATGTATATTGAACCAGCCTTGAGACCCTGGGACAAAGCCCACTTGGTCATGCTGTACAATTTGTTTGATGTGTTTTGCTGGATTTTGTTTGTTAGGATCTTGTTGAATATTTTTGCATCAATATTCATTAGTGATATTGGTCTAAAATTTCTTTTCTTGTTGAGTCTTTTCCTGGTTTGGGTATCAAGGTGATGTTATTTCATAGAATGTGTTGGGTAGTATACCTTCTTTTTCTATATTTTTGAAAATGTTGAGTAGTATAGGTCCTAGTTTCTCTTTGAATGTTTGGTAAAATTCTGATGTGAAGCCATCTGGTCGTGGGCTTTTCTTTGTAAGGAGATTTTACGTAGTTGCTCCTATGTCAAAACTTGATATAGGCCTGTTCAACATTTCGTCTTCATTCTTGCTAAGTCTTGGAAGGTCACGTGCTTCCGCTGTTAGTCAATTTCCTTCAGATTTTCATAGTTCTGAGAATAAAGTTTCTTGTAATATTCATTAAGGATTTTTTGAATTTGTGAGGAGTCTGTCATTATTTCGTCTTTACCATTTCTGACTGATGAAATTAGAGATTTTAGCCTTTTTTTTCCTGGTTAGGTTACCCAAGGGTATCTGTTTTATTAACCTTTTGAAAAAAACAACTCTTTGATTTATTGATATGCTGTATAATTATTTTGTTTTCAATTTCATTTAATTCTGTTCTAATTTTGGTTATTTTTTTTTTCTTCTGCTAGGTTTGGGATTGGAATGTTCTTCCTTTTCCAGTTGCTTGAGATGTCCAATTATGTTGTTAACTTCCTCTCTTGCTGTTCTCTTGAGGAAGGCTAGCAGTGTTATAAATTTCCTTCTTACGACTGCCTTTGCAGTATCCCAGAGGTTCTGATAATTCATAGCTTCATTGTCATTTTGTTCCCAAATTTTGGTAATTTCTTTCTTAATATTATCCATTTATCATTTATCATAAGGTTATGTAGCTTCCATGCATTTGTACAAGTATGCAGATTCCTGTTGTTACTGAGTTCAACTTTTATTCCATGATGGTCTGAGAAGATGCAAAGAATAATTTCTATTCTTTTGAATTTGCTGAGGTTAGACTTGTGACCTAAGTTGTGATCAATTTTGTAGTATATTGTGTGGGCTGATGAGAATAATGTGTTTTCAGTTCTGTTAGTATGAAATGTTCTGTAGATGTCTATTAAGTCTGAATGTTGAATGGTTAAGTTTAAATCTGAAGTTTCTTTGCTTAGCTTCTTATTGGAGGATCTATCCAATACTGCTAAAGGAGTGTCAAAATCTCTGACTACTATGGAGCTAGAGGAAAACAAGTTGCTCATGTCTGTTAGAGTCTGTCTTATAAATTGAGGTGCATTTTTTGGGGGTGCATAAATATTAACAATTGAAATCTCATCATATTGAGTATTACCCTTAACAAATATGAAGTGCCCATCCTTCTTCTTCCTTAGTTTTGTTGGTTTAAAGGCTATTGTATCTGCAAATAAAATTGTAACACTTCCTTTTTTCTGATTTCCAATTGCCTGGAATATAGATAACCATCCCTCACACCTTGTGTCTATATTTATCTTTAAAGTTAAGATGAGATTCTTGTATGCAGCAGATATCTGGCTTAGTTTTTGTATCCAGTCAGCCATCCTGTGCCTTTTTAGAGGACAATTTAAGCCATTTACAGTATTTTAGAATATTAATAAGCCTGGTAGAATTTTGGGTATTGAGTTTTTTGAAAGTCCAGTGGACATTTTCAATCCTTTCACCACTGTCGAAATTGGAATTTGATTAAAATTTTCTCAGTGAGTTTACATTTGTGGTGGAAGATTGCACTAGTCATTATGGAGGATAAGTCTGAGAATATCCTGGAGAGCTGGTTTAGTTATGCCAAATTTCTTCAACTTGTGAATTTCATTAAACTGTTTAATTTCTCCATCATAAATGAGACTCAATTTTTACTGGGTACAGGATCCTGAGTTGAAAGTTATTTTGTTTTAGGAGATTAAAAGTTGATGACCACCCTCTTCTAGCTTGAAAGGTTTCAGCAGAGAGCTCTGCAGTTATTCTGATATTTTCCCCTTGTAGGTTATGGTTTTCTTACATCTGACTGTGGTCAGAATTTTCTCCTTCATATTAACTTTAGTGAAGTTAATTATGATGTGCCTGGGGGATTTGTTATTTGGATTGAGTCAGGATGGGGTTCCGAAACTGTGTGTTATCTGAATTTGAGAATCTCTTAGAATGTCTGGAAAGTTCTCTTTCATAATCTCAGGAAGAAGAGAGTCTGTGCCTTGAGAAGCCACTTCGTCGCTTTCAGGGATCGCCATAGGCAAATATTGGTTTTCTTTTCTTTCTTTTTTTTACTTTATTGTCTTTATTATTAAATCATAGCTGTGTACAATAGTGCAATTAAGGGTACAGTGTGCTGGTTTCATATACAATCTTAACTAATTTCAACAAACTGATTAACATAGCCTTCCTGGCATTTTCTCAGTTATTATATGAAGACATTTGCATTCTGCATTTAGTGAGGTTCACCTGTACCCTTCTAAAATCCACCGTAAGTGTGGCCCCACCAATTCCCCTCCCTCCACTCAACCTCCCCCCTCCACTCCCTACCCTTACCCCTTTCCCCGTATAGGGGACTTGTGTTATAGTTGGGTTATACCCTTCATATGACAGCTCTAAATTAGCTTAATTGTAGGGCTGAGTACATTGGATACATTTTCTTCCATTCTTGAGATACTTTGCTAAGAAGAATATGTTCCAACTCCATCCATGTAAACATGAAAGAGATAAAGTCTCCATCTTTCTTTAAGGCTGCATAGTAATCCATGGTGTACATGTACCACAATTTATTAATCCATTCGTGGGTCGATGGGCACTTGGGCTTCTTCCAAGACTTATCAATTATGAATTGGGCTGCAATAAACATTCTGGTACAAATATCTTTGTTATAATGTGATTTTTGGTCTTCCGGATATATACCTAGTCATACCACTACCTTTTAATCCATATCTACATCTGCAGAGTTGGAAATAAAACCATCTACAGTGTTTTTTGTTTGTTTGTTTGTTTTGGGACAGAGTCTCACTTCGTCACCCTTGGTAGAGGGCCATCGCTGTAGCTCACAGCAACCTCAAACTCTTGGGCTGAAGCCATCCTCCTATGTCAGCCCCTCTGAGTACCTGTGACTAAAGGTGCCCACCACAATGCCTGGCAAATTTTAGAGAAGATGTCTCTGGCTCAGGCTGGTCTAGAACCTGTGAGCTCAGGCAATCCACCCACCTCATCTTCCCAGAGTGCTAGGATTACAGGCATAAGCCATTGCATCCAGCCTCCCTTCTACAGTGTTTTGTAAACATGTTGTATTTTGCTTTAAAATGATAATGGTGTTTATTATACATTCTTATAAGATAGGCTTTAAGAGGTGTACAATATTCCTTCATAAATAAATCTACCAAAACCTATCATTTACATCATTTTCATTGTTTTATGAATGAAAATAATCCTGGACATCTAATAACATTTCCCTTACTTATTTATTAAGTAACATTGCTTCACTAATATACAGAATCAGCAAATAAAGAAAGATGAAAGGGGCCACCCAGTCTCTTCCATGAATGGGAAAAGACATTTAGGCTCAAAGGTGAAAAATGGCTAACCTAAGTCTACACAGAACATGTCATTATAAAAATCATTTAAAACATGATTAGAAAAAGAGAAAGAACCCTTCCCTGGGCCGTCTCCCTGCTGCTTCTAAGGCTGGCGGGTTACAGGGTGGCTTCCAGACAGGTGCTTCTGAGGGCTGATGAAAGGGAGGCGCCCTCACTACCCCTGGGCTTTTCCACCTCACCTGTTTCCTCCTCACAACCCACCAGGGTGGCGGGTGACAGGTTTCCATCTGAGGGGCAAGAATCTGAGGACAGGGCACAGAAGAGAGTCCCAGGGCAGACCAGAGTGAGGGTCTAGTTTATAGTGTTCACTGGACACCTTTGGGATTGAGGCCTTTGGAAGGAGGGTTAGGAGAGAAGAGGGAGGGGAGAGTGAGAGGAGGGAGGGGGAAGAAGGGGAGGGAAGAATGGGGGAGGGGATGAGGGGAGGGACGGGAGAGGAGGAGGGAGGAGGAAGGGGTGTGGAGGGAGAGGTAAGAGGAAGAGGGGGGAGTGGAGCGAGGGGAAGGGCAGAGGCAGCAGCTGAGCTGTTGGTCAGTCCCTGGGGCAGCCCCAGGAGGGCAGAGGTGCCTCAGCATTTATATTCCTGCATGGATGACACTATTCAGGGGCACGGGCTGCTCTGGAAGGGCATGACCTGGGCAGGGTCTGGCAGCTGAGCCACGTCCCTCACACTCAGAGCAATGAGCAAGGCTTTCCCAGTGAAAGAAGAATCATCCCTTAAAGCCTGAGTGAGACTACAAAAGCCTCTTTTCATAGCCCTTCAAGGGCTGCCCAATGTGGGCAACGTAATACCCAGAATCTGTGCCAAGGCCCCAAGGCCCCAGCACACACCACTGCCTACGTCGCCTGCACCTACCAGGCCTGCTGCTTAGTCACCCCAGACCTTTGTGAAAGACGTCCTACCCAGCTGAGACTCTCTACCCTCCCTACATTTCCGCCAAACTTGAGGAAGAGACAATGCACTTGGCCCCTAACCTAAACCCTGTCCCCACTCTCCATCCTTACGATGTCCTTAAACAATGACATCATTTGCAAATTTATGGATCTTTTCACCTATCGAAGTCTCTACTTGGATCCCCATTTGACCTTCAAAATCTGTTTTATTCCAAAAGATCTATATGGACAAAAGGAAGTCTCAGTTTAGCCATTTGTTATTTTACTTCATTTTATTTTTACTTTTTATCTTTTTTAAAATTTCAAAATATTGAGAGGTACAAATGTTTTGGTTACATGGATCACATTTGTAATGTTAGAGTCCCGACTGTAAGCATGCCCGTCACCGAACAGTGTTCAGGTGGGGTTTTGTTCATCCCTTCCTCCCACCCCCAGGGTTTCCAGAGTTTTCCTTTCCTCTCTGTACATGTGTGATCATCAGTTAATGACCAGGTGGAGAATTGCCCCTAGTTCCATCCCAATTGTTGCAAAGGGCATTAATTCTTTTTATTCTTTACGGCTGAATATACACGGTATGCATACACTACATTTTATTAATCCACTCATGAATTACTGGGCACTTGCATTGATTCCACTCTTTGTAATTGTGAACTGCTCTGCAACCCACATTAAAGTGCTGGTGTCTTTTCAATAAAATGACTTTTTTCATTTGGGTAGATACCCAGTAGTGATATTGCTGGATCAAACGAAAGGCCTCCTTGTAGTTTTTGGAGCAATCTCTGTACTATTTTCCACAGAGGTCACCCTGATCTGCAGTCTCACCAAGAGTGTGTAAGCTTCCTTTCTCTCTGCGTCCACGCCAGCATCTATCCTTTTTGGACTTTTTAATAAAACCCATCATGACAGGGGTAAGGTGACACCACTGTGGTTTTAATTTGCATTTTCCTGGTGATTAATGAGGTGACTTTCAGCATTTTTTCATGTTTATTTGCCATTTGTCACATGGTTTGAACCAATCTTTTCTTCTCTGCTTCATTATCAGGAGGAGGTTACTTGTTTATGCAAATGCAGAAACTACAAATCAGAGGAGTCAGTTTCTCAAGGTCACACAGTCAGGAAGGGATAAAACTGATTTTATTCCTGAGCCGTGTGACTCTGGGGTGGCGTGTCCTCCCTGCACACTTATAAGCGTCCTTTCTGCAGGTTCCTCTCTGGCTCCACACTCCTGTGACTTAAAATATCATATATAGACAAAAGAAAATATTTCCACTGCACTGCCCCACCCACACACTTCTGCCCCCCAAGCCCTCAAACAGTCGTAGGACATTAGCAAAAGCAACCACGTGGCAGGATATGAAGTGAAGAAAAAGGATGTCGCAGTTTCCAAAAGGTAAAACGCACAGGCCACCAGGTACTCCAACCATGGCACAGAGAAATTCTCCAAATAAGTAAGACAAAGAGAAAACTCAGAAAGAAAATTGAACACACCTGAGATTTTTCAAACACAAGCAGAACACTGCTATAGGGAAGTCCTGGGTCTTGTGTGAAGTCAAGGAAGGCACCAACCACCCAGCCTTCAGACCTCCTAGCCTACAATGGACCCAACCTACAACCACCCAGCCTACAACCAACCCAGTCTACGACAACCTAGCCTATAACCAACCCAGCCTATAACTACCCAACCTACAACCAGCCCATACTACAACCACCCAGCCTGCAGCCAACCCAGCCTTCAACCCACCTAGCCTACAACTGACCCAGCCTACAACCATCCCATAGTATAACCACTCAATCTACAACCAACCCAGCCTATAACCACCCAGGCTACAACTGACCCAGCCTACAACCAGCCCATACTACAACCACCCAGCCTACAACCAACCCAACCAACAATGGCAGACCTAGCCCCCTCTGCAGGACCCCTGCAAGCTCACAGGATGATTCTGCCTTCCACTTAGACAGGCAAGCAAACACAAAGTTCTCTTTTTCCAAGAGTTTGACAAAAAAAAAAAAACTGTGATAGCTGCATCACATCAGCTACCATAGCATCAAAACATGTACCTTAAACGTGTCAGCAAAGCAAGAAAGTCCAAAAAAAAGGCAGCAAGAGAGCTTACATAAACATCCCAAAGATGGTAAGTGCGCACATTGCAAACCAGGTGGGAAAAGACTGGGAGTTGAACTTTGTGCTTTTTGTTAACATTAATATTGAATACTAAGCAGTATTTTTCAGAAAAAGTAAATTGTCATGAAAAATTAAAGGTGATCTTTTTTCATCTAAAATTCCCTCACTTTGTTATTTACGTGCATTAACCACCAAGTAGCTAAATCATAGGAAATCTATTCTGATAAATTCTAATGTTCTTTCAGCTATGGGAGTGGAAAGCAAGAAGTTGTATGACGTTTCTGCAAATTCCCAATTTAGTAACATTGGTGGCAGAATCAGGAGACGGACAACAGACTCAGGGAGATGATAGTTGAGCCTGATGAGCTGAACCCACAGCGTCCACTGTGGACCTGGAGGAGCTTGTGGAGCTGCAGTTCGCATGAGTCGTTATATGTCCCTGGAAAAGGCTCACCCGTGGTGGCACCCCCACCTCTCGTTTTTCTTCCTATTTTTGGTCACTCCCTTTCCACCTCCTTAGTTAGCAAAGCTTTCCCTCCTGGCCCTGGGGTGGCGGGTTTGCTGGAGAGTCTGTGCTTGGCTGCCCACCCCTTTCTGTTCTTCCCACGCACCCCCACGTGATCAGGTCCAGCAAAGCTCTCTCTTCAGCACCCAGACCTACTTACCTATTGCCCAGAGGACACCTTCCCTTCATGTCCTCTGGAATCCCAGTCTTGGTGCTTACGGAAGGAGTCTTTCGATGTCTGCCCCCAATTTTTTTAATGTCACACACCGTCAGCACCACTATTGACACACATGAGTATCTTCTTCATTGTCCCTGACTTTGGGGTGGTCTCCACCCATGTGTACAATTCAGATACCTTGAGTTGGATTCCCCAACAGTATATTTTTAGCCAAGTAGTTTATTTGGGAGTTGATGCTAGAAAAAACTGTTAAGGAAGTCAAGAAGCCAGGGGAAGGAAGACAGCCAATAAAGTGAGCACAATCAGGGCACTCCCCTTAATGGGCAACTGGGGTCCACCTGCTGGGGAACCGGGGAGACCAGGAGAGCATGCCTTAGGGTTCCAAATTTCATCTCAACAGTGCCTCTTGGGGGTTATTAATTTCATAAAACTTCTGGGCTCCTGCAGGGCCACAGAGAGGGTTCTGTAGCCCACTCAAAGACATGCAAATGCTGGCAGTTAAAATCTGGGGTGCTGTGAAAGGAATGGTAAGGGTTGGGGGAATGTGGGATGCTGTGGTGGGCAAGTCTATGCAAAACTACCCTAAAGGTGGGGAAGCTGAGATGCTAGAGAAAAAGGCTGAAATATCCAGTTTCTCAGAAAGAAACACTGAATAGGTCCTTAAGAACTGTAGCCCTGTGCCAGGCGCTGGGAGACAGTGAATCCCAGGCATTTCCTTCCCACCCAGAGCTTATAGCCACAGTGAAGGAATGTGAAGGACAATTGAAGTTGCCCCCTCCAGGAAAGACGAGAATGCCATGAGACTCTGCCCAAGGCAGGATTTATAGTAACAGTAGATAAACCAGAAATCTTAGAGGCTTCCCCACACAGCATCACCCAGAAATCAACACGGATTAGCATCCAAGATGGAGCTGCAGTAAGCTTCCAGGGGAAGGGCACAGAGATATGGGGGCCGCCCCTGGCTGCTGCTTCTCCTTCTTTATGCCTTTCAGCCCTTCTGTCAACCAGCAAGCCTCGCGGATTCTGCATCCTATTTAACAGGGATCTGTCAAATTAATCTCCATAGTCACAGCCAACTCCCTGAGTCAGAACTGTAGCTTACTGCAGCAGGTTCTGAACTGTCTCTGCTCCCCCAGTCCCCAAATATTATGCATCTTGTAGCCAGAAGCAAATCTAATCCTATCACTTACCTGCATATAACTAAGTTCCTATGGCTTCCCATTTCCTTTGGAATAAATTCTGGTGCCCTCAACAAAGTTTATGAACATTTTAATGATCAGCTCACGGGTGCCATTGCGTTCTCATTTCTCACCCTCACACCCCTTACGACCTTTGGTCTTACTAAACTTCCTGTGGCTCTACGAAGGTGTGGGCTGCCAGAGGTGCCCAGCTCAGCAGCCCCCGTGGAGTCCTTGCTGAGCTGATGTGACTCGTTTGTCAGGTCAGCTGGCCAGCACTTCTCTGGGAACTCAGCTTTGCCTCCCCAAATCAAGGGAAGTGGCTCCTCCTCGGGCTCCAGTGACATCCTGGATTTCCCTACAAAGCCTCTTTGGAATTCTCCCCCCAGTCCCTGTTTGCTGCACTGGGTCCTCTAGCCCGGGAGCTCTGAGGGACGGGGACTGCAGGCTCCATCACTCCTCCAGCAGCTGGCACAGGGCCACAGTGAGAACGCACATGGAGCCACTGAATGATCATGGTTATTAGCCCTTAATCAAAGTTAACATTTCCCTTCCTCACTTTGTATGAAGATGCACTTTTAACTACGTGTCTCAAGGCCTTTGCAGTTACTGAGAATCTGATTCAGCTCCCTTTGACAAAAGAGTGTCAAGATTGCACCATAATCTAGCAACTCCCAAATCATGGGTAAGTTCACTTCAGACTTGTTTGCATATTAAGTTGTTTTTTCCCTAGTTAGGGAAGAAGAAGAGCATGCCCGTGCCCATGCCTGACCCAAAACACATGAGACTGTGAGTGGCCATGCCTTACTGGGTGGCAGACAGCCTTTATATGACCGGTGATGCTTATTGGGAGGGGAACTCAGTAAATATTTTCTGAATTGAAATCCAAAATTTGAATCTCCGAAGCACAAGATTTATTTAATTAAAGTAAGAAAGCATACTTACTTATATATTGAAAATAGATGTTCAAACAGAAACTAATACAAGATATTCATAGTAGCATTATTCATAATGGCCAAAAGGTGGAAAGGAATAAAACATCCATCAGCTGAATAGTGGCTAAGTAGAATGTGGTATATCCATGCAGTGGAATACTATTCAGTCATAAAAAGATGGAGTGTTAATTAATACACATTGCAGGCTGGGCGCGGGTGCTCAGGCCTGTAATCCTAACACTCTGAAAAGCTGAGACAGGTGGGTTGCTTGAGCTTAGGAATTTGACACAGGCTGAGTGAGGCCCCATCTCTACTAAAAATGGGAAAGCCAGCTGAGTGTGTTGGTGGGCACCTGGAATCCCCAGTACTTGGGCGTCTGAGGCAAGAGGATCACTTGAGCCCTAGAATTTGAAGTTGCTGTGAGCTGTCACGATGCCACAGAACTTGGCAGGGTGACCCTGACTCAAAAATAAAAAGAAACAGTGCCACATGGATGAAATTTGAAAACATGAATTGAAGTGAAAAAGTCAGATACAAAAAGCCACCTACTGTATGGCTGGATTTATATGAAATGTCCAGAATAAGCAAATTTGTAAAGACGGAAAGTAGATTAGAGGTTGCCAGGATCTACAAGGTGGAGGAAATGGGGAATGATTGTTAATAGATGTTGTTTCTTTTTTAGGGTGATGAATGTTCTGGAATTAGACAGTGGTGATGATGTACAACTTGGCAACATGCTAGTTGTTGTGTACTTTAACTAAAAGAGTGAATTTTATGGTATATCAATTATACCTTAGGGGAGGGGAGAGCGGAGGATGGGTGGAGGGAAGGGAATTAGTGGGAACACACCTACGGTGCATCTTAGCAGGGTACTGGTGAAACTTATTAAAGGTAGGGTATATAGTGATTAAGAAAATGCCAT